>JARQWZ010004153.1:0-60000 GCA_033150135.1 Gobio occitaniae
GCAGCAGCAATAACAGCAACAGCAGCAGCAGCAATAACAGCAACAGTAGCAATAACAGCAGCAACAGCAGCAGCAGCAGCAGCAATAACAGCAGCAGCAGCAATAACAGCAGCAGTAGCAACAGCAGCAACAACAATAACAGCAGCAGCAGCAACAATACCAGCAGCAGCAGCAACAATAACAGCAGCAACAACAGCAACAATAACAGCAGCAGCAATAACAGCAGCAGCAGCAATAACAGCAGCAGTAGCAACCGAAACAGCAGCAACAACAATAACAGCAGCAGCAACAACAATAATAGCAGCAGCAACAATAACAGCAACAGCATCAGCAGCAATAAAAGCAGCAACAGCAGCAGCAGCAGCAATAACAGCAGAAGTAGCAATAACAGCAGCAACAGCAGTAGCAGCAGCAGCAGCAATAACAGCAGCAACAGCAGCAGCAGCAGCAGCAGCAATAACAGCAGCAGCAACAATAACAGCAGCAGCAGCAACAACAATAACAGCAGCAGCAGCAGCAATAACAGCAGCAATAACAGCAGAAGCAGCAATAACAGCAACAATAACAGCAGCAGCAGCAACAATAACAGCAGCAATAACAGCAGCAGCAATAACAGCAGCAACAATAACAGCAGCAGCAATAACAGCAGCAATAACAGCAGCAGCAATAACAGCAGCATCAATAACAGCAGCAACAGCAGCAATAACAGCAGCAGCAATAACAGCAGCAGCAATAACAGCAGCAGCAATAACAGCAGCAGCAGCAATAACAGCAGCAACAATAACAGCAGCAATAACAGCAGCAGCAGCAATAACAGCAGCAGCAATAACAGCAGCAGCAATAACAGCAGCAATAACAGCAACAGCAGCAATAACAGCAACAGCAGCAATAACAGCAGCAGCAATAACAGCAGCAACAGCAGCAATAACAGCAGCAGCAATAACAGCAGCAGCAATAACAGCAGCAGCAATAACAGCAGCAATAACAGCAACAGCAGCAATAACAGCAGCAGCAATAACGGTACAGATCCACTTTTGCGGCATGACTGAAGTGTGGTGTTGTGACGCTTCCCCTCATGTGTATGTTGATGGGCGTTCCTCAAGTTTACCGCTGTGGGCGTGCGTTTGAGCGGGGGAATGTTGTATTTTTTACCGGCGAGAGACTTCCCTCCGTCTCCATGTGCTCTACTTCTATTGGATAGTCGCGTCGCGTTCAACGGATTCATTTGCATAAAGATGGGCTTCGGCCAGCTTTTTTAACATGCAGCATTTGTTCAAATGCAGCGCCGCCTTCCCAGGATGCTTTGCGGACGCGTTAAAGTCGTTTGACGTCACACAGGAATAAAGTGGAGTGCGGCGCGACAGAAGTGTGGATCCGTACCGTAACAGCAATAACAACAGCAGCAGATTTATTCCCCCAAGACCACAAATATCAACATTGCCATATTTATTACAAGCAAGAGTTGTCATGACGGAACTGTTTTCATTGCCTGATCCCACATGCAGCCCGATGTGAGAAACATCCCACAATGCAGTGGGAGATTGACGAGCGCTTGTGCTTTCTGTAATTACCCACAGCCGTCTGACCACTGATCTCCTGTATCCACTGAAACCTCCCTCTCACTCATAAACACAGCCTTGGAATAGTTGCACATGTGACTCTTGATAGCAATTACAAATATGCAGCCTTTTTATATTTAATTGTCCCTCTATGCATCCCAGCTTTCCAATTAGGAGACATTCAAGCTGAATTATCCTCACCATGGCAACCGAGTCAGCATGTGTTCCCTTTGATATCAGCCTGTCCCACAGGGTAGCAGGGTTTATCACTGTGTGCTAAAATTAGCACTTTCTGTCTGTTTCACACTCTCTCTCTCTCTTTCTCACACACAAACACACCTTCTCCCTTCTTCAATTCCCATTCCGTGACCCATCTAGTTCAAAGCCAGGAGTCAGGAGTGTGAATGCTTTCTGAAAACATTATTTACTCAGCTTTTTTTTATTTATTTGTGCTCTCGTTCTTCTTACATATGTGACGGGTTTGTTGCCTAGATATTGATTTCTGATTGGTTGTGATCAAAGTATCCACTAGAATGCATGTGAGTTTTCCGGAGAATAATAGGCGCAGTGTTTTCCTCATAACAGGAGCTGGAGCAGGAAGAGACATCACACCACAGGCCCTTCATGTGATGTTTCTCTGGGGTCCAGAAGGCCTTCATTAGCCTCTCATATATAGAGGGTTCAAGGGTCGATCGGCTGACTAGCTCTTCCCATCCTTGACCTTTGCTAAGTGGCTAATGCTTGGTCTTGTTAGAGGCTGTGGATGGAGAGCTCCTGTTGACCACTGGGATGAGGAAAGCTCCTCTAGAAACTGTGGGGTTTGTTAACATCAACCAATTACAGCAGCGACACATTCATCTGGATCAGACAGAAGATAAGGCCTGACGCTAATGAAGTCCACACTGAGAGAGAGAGAGAGAGAGAGAGAGAGAGAGAGAGAGAATCTATCTATCCATGTGTTCTTCTGCCTATCCGTCCATCCACCCATTACAATTTATCCATCCATTAATTTATTCTTCTGTCCATCCATCTATATATCTGTCTGTCAAAAAGAGATGCTTAAATGAGAAAACTAGTGTGCTGTTTATGAAGGAGAAACTTGGAGAAACTCAACAGCAGTGCAATTAATGAAAAGACAATGCAGGAAATCTGAACGCATGTGGCGAAAGACAAAACTTGTAGTCCATTACAACATCTATTCTTCGTGCTTTCAATGTGGAACTAGGCAAAGCTAGACAGACCTTCTTTTCAAATATTATAAACAGAAACATAAACAACACACGCACTCTTTTTGCTACTGTTGAGAGACTAACAAACCCCCCGAGTCACATTCCCACTGAAATGCTCTCAGACAGCAAATGCAGTGAGTTTGCTTCCTTCTTCTCCGAGAAAATCATTAATATCAGAAATGCGATCAGCACATCGTTGAGTTGCTCTGAGGTGAATCAGATCAGACCACAACCTCAGAAAGTTATCACGACTGATTTCGAAGCAATTGATGGTAAAATTTTAGAAGAAACAGTACAGCACCTTAAAACATCAACCTGCGCTCTTGACACCCTCCCCACTTCTTTTTTCAAAAGTGTGTTTAACTGTTTAGAAGCAGATCTCCTAGAAGTGGTAAACGTCTCACTTCTTTCTGGGACTTTTCCAAACTCCCTTAAAACCGCAGTAGTAAAGCCTCTCCTGAAAAAGAGAAATCTGTATAACTCCATATTGAGCAACTACAGACCAATCTCAAATCTTCCCTTCATAGGCAAGATCATTGAAAAAGTTGTTTTCAGTCAGCTGAACAAATTCTTGAACTCAAACGGATACTTTGACAATTTTCAATCTGGTTTCCGACCGCATCACAGCACAGAGACGGCCCTCATTAAGATTATAAATGATATTCGCCTCAATACAGATACAGGCAAAACATCAGTTCTGGTACTACTGGACCTCAGTGCTGCATTCGACACTGTTGACCACAACATACTTCTTGACAGGCTAGAAAATTGGGTTGGGCTTTCTGGAAGGGTCCTCAAATGGTTCAGGTCATACTTAGAAGGGAGAGGTTATTATGTGAGTATATGTGACCATAAGTCTGAGTGGACATCCATGACATGCGGAGTCCCACAAGGGTCCATTCTTGCACCACTCCTATTCAACCTGTACATGCTGCCACTGAGCCAAATAATGAAAAATAACAAAATGGCTTACCACAGCTATGCTGACGACACCCAGATCTACTTAGCCCTATCACCTAATGACTACAGCCCCATTGACTCTCTATGTAAATGCATTGATGAAGTTAACAGTTGGATGTGCCAAAACTTTCTTCAGTTAAACAAAGACAAAACTGAAATCACTACATTAAGAAACAAAGATGAAAATCTCAAGGTGAACGCATATCTTGAGGCTAAAGGTCTAAAATCAAAAAATCAAGTCGGGAATCTTGGTGTGATTTTGGAGTCAGACCTGAGTTTCAATAGTCATGTCAAAGCAATAACTAAATCAGCTTACTATCATCTCATAAATATTGCAAGAATTAGAAGCTTTATTTCCAGGCAAGACTTAGAGAAACTCGTTCATGCTTTTATCACCAGCAGGGTGGATTATTGTAATGGTCTCCTCACCGGCCTTCCCAAAAAGACCATTAGAAAGCTACAGCTCATACAGAACGCTGCTGCCAGGATCCTGAGCAGAACCAGAAAATATGACCATATCACACCAGTCCTCAGATCTTTACACTGGCTTCCAATTACATTTAGGATCGATTTTAAAGTACTATTACTTGTATATAAATCACTCAATGACCTAGGACCTCAATACATTACAGATATGCTGATTAAATACAAACCCAACAGATCACTCAGATCATCAGGATCAAGTCAATTAGAAATACCAAGGGTTCACTCAAAGCAAGGAGAGTCTGCTTTTAGCTATTATGCCAGCCGTAGCTGGAACCAGCTTCCTGACCAGATCAGATGTGCTCCAACAGTAGCCACTTTCAAATCCAGACTCAAAACACATCTGTTTAGCTGTGCATTTACTGAATGAGCAACGCCACTGTACGTCCGACTGATTGCACCTTATCTTATGCATTTACTCAATGAGCTCTGTGCTTTGTCCGAACTGCTTGCACTTTAATTATGTGTTTCAATTTAACCCTATTTTATTTCTAGTTTTTAATTATACTTTTTATTTTTTATTATTTTTTATTTTGTTAAGGCGTCTGGGTGGAAGAGGTTGAGAGACGGGGGAGCGATAAATCGAAATCCCTCCGGTGCGAGGACGATCCGCTTAGATCTGCTCTGACGGATAGATCTGTATAGCCTTGGTGGTAAGAGGAAGGACCGTGTAGATCCGCTCTGACGCTCGAACAAAGTAGAGATAGCCCTGGTGTTCCTGTCCAGGAAGATTTGTCTGTAAGGGTAATGTTTAAATGCACAGTTACCTGACAAATATTTTTTGAGTACTCCCTCCGGTGCGAGGAAGACCCGTTTAGATCTGCTCTGGCGGGTAAAACATCTAGAGAACGCCCTCAAGTTAGGCCAAGAAGATTTGTCTGTAAGGGTTCTGTCTAAACGCACAGTTACCTGACAAATACTTTTAAAGTAAACCTGACTCTCCATTTTCTTCCACCACAGATAAGGGAATTTCATCTTTATTTTTATTTCCTTTTAATTCCTATTATAACTGTTATACTATATATATTTTTATTTTTTTTCACTTATGACTATTTTAACTTCATTTCTGTGTAAAGCACTTTGAATTGCCACTGTGTATGAAATGTGCTATACAAATAAACTTGCCTTGCCTTGCCTATCCAATGTATCCATCCATCCTTTAATTTATCCATCCATCCATCCATACATTAATTTATCCATCCATCCACCCATCCATTATTTATTCTTCTGTCCATCCATCTATCTATCCATTTATCCATCCATCTATCTGTCCATTCATTTATCCATCCATCAATTTATCCATCCATCCATTATTTATTCTTCTGTCCATCCATCCATCCATCCATATATCTGTCTATCCATTGATCCATCCATCCATCATCCATCCATCCATCCATCCTTATATCTGTCTATCCATTGATCCATCCATCCATCCATCCATTAATTTATTATTCTGTCCATCCATCTACCTATCTGTCCATCCATCCATTAATTTGTCCGTCCATCATCCATCCACCCATCTATTTATCCTTTCATCTATCTGTCCATCCATTTACCCATCCATTAATTTATTATTCTCTCCATCCATCTGTCCATCCATCCATTAATTTATCTATCTATCCATCCATTCATCTATCTGTCCATTCAATTATCCATCCATTAATTTATCCATCCATCCATCCATTAATTTATTCTGTCCATCCATCCATATATCTGTCTATCCATGTATCCATCCATCCTTTAATTTATCTATCCATCCATCCATCCATCCATCCATCCATCCATCCATCCATCCATTTATCCATCCATTAATTTATCCATCCATTGATTTATCCATCCATCCACCCATCCATTATTTATTCTTCTGTCTGTCCATCCATCCATATATCTGTCTATCCAATGTATCCATCCATCCTTTAATTTTTCCATCCATCCATCCATCCATCCATTTATCCATCCATTAATTTATCCATCCATCCACCCATCCATTATTTATTCTTCTGTCTGTCCATCCATCCATCCATCCATTTATACATCCATCTATCTGTCCATTAATTTATCCATCCATTCATTTATTCATCCATCCATTATTTATTCTTCTGTCCATCCATCCATCCATCCATATATCTGTCTATCCATTGATCCATCCATCCATCCATCCATTAATTTATTATTCTGTCCATCCATCTACCTATCTGTCCATTCATTTATACATCAGTCCATCCATCCATTAATTTGTCCATCCATCATCCATCCACCCATCCATTATTTATTCTTCTGTCTGTCCATCCATCCATATATCTGTCTATCCAATGTATCCATCCATCCTAATTTATCCATCCATCCATCCATCCATCCATCCATCCATCCATTTATCCATCCATTAATTTATCCATCCATCCACCCATCCATTATTTATTCTTCTGTCTGTCCATCCATCCATTCATCCATTTATACATCCATCTATCTGTCCATTAATTTATCCATCCATTCATTCATTTATTCATCCATTCATTATTTATTCTTCTGTCCATCCATCCATCCATATATCTGTCTATCCATTGATCCATCCATCCATCCATTAATGTATTATTCTGTCCATCCATCTACCTATCTGTCCATCCATTTATACATCAGTCCATCCATCCATTAATTTGTCCATCCATCATCCATCCACCCATCTATTTATCCTTTCATCTATCTGTCCATCCATTTACCCATCCATTGATTTATTCTTCTGTCCATCCATCTGTCCATCCATCCATTAATTTGTCCATCCATCATCCATCCACCCATCTATTTATCATTTCATCTATCTGTCCATCCATTTACCCATCCATTGATTTATTCTTCTGTCCATCCATCTGTCCATCCATCCATTAATTTGTCCATCCATTTACCTATCCATTGATTTATTCTTCTGTCCATCCATCTGTCCATCCATCCATTAATTTATATATCCATCCATTCATCTATCTGTCCATTCAATTATCCATCCATTAATTTATCCATCCATCCATCCATTAATTTATTCTTCTGTCCATCCATCCATATATCTGTCTATCCATGTATCCATCCATCCATTAATTTATTCTTCTGTCCATCCATCTACCTATCTGTCCATCCATCCATTAATTTGTCCATCCATCATCCATCCACCCATCTATTTATCTTTTCATCTATCTGTCCATCCATTTACCCATCCATTAATTTATTCTTCTGTCCATCTATCTGTCCATCCATCCATTAATTTATCTATCCATCCATTCATCTATCTGTCCATTCAATTATCCATCCATTAATTTATCCATCCATCCATCCATCCATTAATTTATTCTTCTGTCCATCCATCCATATATCTGTCTATCCATGTATCCATCCATCCATCCATCCATCCATCCATCTATCTATCCATTTATACATCCATCTATCTATCCATTTATACATCCATCTATCTGTCCATTCATTTATCCATCCATTCATTTATCCATCCATTCATTATTTATTCTTCTGTCCATCCATCCATCTATCCATCCATCCATACATCTGTCTATCCATGTATCCATCCATCCATCTGTCCATTCGTTTATCTATCCATCTATCCATCCATCCATCTATCTATCCATTTATACATCCATCTATCTATCCATTTATACATCCATCTATCTGTCCATTCATTTATCCATCCATTCATTTATCCATCCATTCATTATTTATTCTTCTGTCCATCCATCCATCCATCCATCCATCCATCCATACATCTGTCTATCCATTTATCCATCCATCCATCTGTCCATTCATTTATCCATCCATCCATCCATCCATCCATCCATCCATTTATCCATTAATTAATTTATCCATCCATCCATCCATTATTTATTCTTCTGTCCATCTATCCATCCATATACAGTATCTGTCTATCCATTTATCCATCCATCTATCTGTCCATCCATTCATCCATCCATTATTTATTCTTCTGTCCATCCATGCATCTGTTCATCCATTTATCCTTCCATCCATCCATCTATCTGTCTGTCTAACTATCAATCCATCCATTAATTTATAATTCTGCCCATCCATCCATCTATCTGTCTATCTATACATCTATCCATCCATCCATCTATCTGTCTATTCATTTATCCATCCATTCATTATTTATTCTTCTGTCCATCCATCCATCCATCCATATATCTGTTTATCCATTTATCCATCCATCCATCTGTCCATTCATTTATCTATCCATCCATCCGTCCATCCGTCCATCCGTCCGTCCGTCCGTCCGTCCGTCCTTCCATCCATCCATCCATCCATCCATCCATCCATCCATCCATCCATCCATCCATCCATCCATCCATCCATCCATCCATCCATCCATTTATCCATTTATTAATTTATCCATCCATCCATCCATTATTTATTCTTCTGTCCATCCATCCATCCATCCATCCATCCATATACAGTATCTGTCTATCCATTTATCCATCCATCTATCTGTCCATCCATTCATCCATCCATTAATTTATTCTTCTGCCCATCCATCCATCCATCCATCCATCTATCTGTCTATCTATACATCCATCCATCCATCTATCTGTCCATTCATTTATCCATCCATTCATTTATCCATCCATTCATTATTTATTCTTCTGTCCATCCATCCATCCATCCATATATCTGTCTATCCATTTATCCATCCATCCATCTGTCCATTCATTTATCTATCCATCCATCCATCCATCCATCCATCCATCCATCCATCCATCCATCCATCCATTTATCCATTAATTTGTTTATCCATCCATCCATCCATTATTTATTCTTCTGTCCATCCATCCATCCATATACAGTATCTGTCTATCCATTTATCCATCCATCTATCTGTCCATCCATTCATCCATCCATTATTTATTCTTCTGTCCATCCATGCATCTGTTCATCCATTTATCCTTCCATCCATCCATCTATCTGTTTAACTATCAATCCATCCATTAATTTATTCTTCTGCCCATCCATCCATCCATCTCAATCTGTCTATCTATACATCCATTCATCCATCCAACCATTAATTTATTAATCTGTCCATCCATCCATCTTTATGTCTTGAATTCCTGTGGTGGGCCATTTATTTAAATGGTAAAAATCTTTAATGTAATTTCTCAATTATTATGAGCTCATAGAAACTGCATGCATGATTATGAAAGAATTAGCGAGGCGTTATTTAAAGCAGTTCTAGATGATGACAGAAAATCCCACCGCAGGATGAGAGCTTCCCAAATGAACTGCATGTCAAACACCATCTACAGATCAGCGGTTTCTATACGATACAACCGTAAGAAGCTTATTAGGAGGAAACTGCCCATCATGGGAATGAATCCCCTCTTCCATCTGGACCTTTGTGAAGTCCACACTATGCTGAGATGACCTCTTCCCACTCGATAATGTAAATGGGCTTAAGTATCTATAAAGCAAATAGGTACAGCAGGTTTATTCTCCTCCTCAGCACGAGGGTCAAGTTCAAACCACTGAGCGTTGGGATTAATGTCCTGTGGACGCTAAAGCGCGGTGCTTTATGCCACTTCAGATGAACCTGCTCAGCTTTCCTCCGGTTCAAGGCTGTCCTTCATCAGAATCACACTGGGGCCGTGGGTTTGTTTAGTGTGCAGATCTCGCTGAACGGCCACATTAATCATTCGGATACAGATAAACATCTACAGCTTTCACATTTAAATGACTTGCTGTGTTTTCTAGTCCAGACACTAAACGTGCGGTCAGAAAATGTCCTGTTGATAGATGATATGGGCAGTTTCTGCACAAGAGTAGCTTCATGAAGGAAACTGCTGCTATCTGACTGTAAAAACTCAAACAAAGCACTGACCGCTGACATAGATCACTCAACCACATGGCAATGCCGTCAAATTATCCTTTTTCAACCATTGGAACTATTAGTTCATCTTTTTTAATTAAATTTTTTTGGGGGAGAAAACAGATGACAAATTTTGACACTTTTTTTTGTCCAATACAATTTTTGTTTTCTATATTACATGTGTCACTGCCCTTGCCCCTGACATTTTTATTTTCTAAATTATTAAACTGATGGAAATTTTTGACAATTCATTAGATTTTATGTCCTAATAATTGCTTTTTTATTTGTCCAATAAAATGCTTTCTAGATTATGTTTGCCACTGCATTTGCCCTTGACTATTGTATTTATTTATTTATTTATTTACTTACTTACTTATTTCTGGGAAAACTGGTGAACATTTTTGACAATTCATGAGATTTTATGTTCAAATATAATATAAATGCTTTTTTATTTAAATAAAAGTTTTTTTGTCCAATAAAACGCTTTCTATATTACGTTTGTCACTGCACTTGCCCCTGACATTTTTTATTTATTTATTTATTTTACTTTTTTCTGGGAATTTTTTCCACATTTTTGACAATTCAATATATTTTATGTCCAAATAATTGCTTTTTTATTTACATTTTTAAAAAAATATTTTTGTCCAATAAAATGCTTTCTAGTTCCCTTTCGTTCAGTCACTACGACGTAACGTTAGTGACTAACGAATGGGGGTTTCGCTTAGAAGCCTATCAACTTCGAGTTTTGAGAAAACGCCCAATGGCGTGCCAATGCCATGGGGCATGCGGAATTTGCATACGTAACTCCGCCTCACCGCGTGAGTATATAAGGAAGTACGAGGCAATATCGCATTATGTTCTGCTTTCGGAGCCAAGAGAACCTACCTCTTCACTCCTACAGCCTTCTGAGACTCTGTCAGCTTCTTCGAGACGAGCAGCTTTCCAGTCGGTGTTGGTGTAACGGCGCGTTCCAGTGATCGCATACTTCCTGCCTGCTGATCTGCGCAGTGGTCCGTTTGACAGCTGGTGTGTGTTTCCCTGGGCGCTTCGGCATCGACTGCGAGGCTTTCCTCTCACAAAAAGAGCTTGCGCGTGGCACGTCTTTTTCAAGACGGCTCGCCCGTGCACTTCCGGGTGCGATCGATTTTCCGCTGCTGTCTATGGGCGCATTCACTGCTCGAGCGTGTTTGGGCTTCAGCACGTTCGGGCAGTGTTTGCGGATGTGTCACGTTTCCATTGCGGGGGCGTGACCATCGCGATGTCGCGGTCGAGACTCAATGATCTCCGTGAGGAGAGAGAGTCCCCTCTGCCACACCCCAATCTACCGTCCCCGAGTGAGATGGTACTTTGGCTGGTGGCCAGGGTGACCTGAGGGCGGTGCTGTGGTATTAAGAACCCCGACGTTCATTCCTCGGGCCACGCCCCCCTCTTATACATCGCTCCCGCGAGTGTTGGATTGAATCTACGGCCCGTCTCTGACGCCCGTTCGTTCAGTTCACGCTCCAGATAGCAGTGAGATGTCGATCGCCGCATCCCAAGGTGGGCTGGAGTCCTTTTGGGGATGACGATTAGGTTGTGCTCCGCCTCCGGTGTGTCAGCACTGCCTGATCTGACCTAAAGTTGACAGCCATGTTATCTCGGGCAGCCGCGAGTCTCGCGCTGGTGTGGAACTCCGCCCAGTCGCGGGTGCTCGTGGTTGCGCGATTGGTTTTTGGGGGCGGCACCCGACAGCTGTTGGGCCCCGCCCCCAATGCCTTTCGCTCCCGGGGTGCATGAGGAGATCACGCGGTCCCGGAAGTCCCCGTGCTTCCCGTGACCGTTTGGTGGCCTCCTCCGCCTTCTCTGCCCTTGATGGGGCCGCGGCCTAGGGTACACTGGGGCCCCCTCCCCCCCCACTGTTGAACTCTCTGTTGCGCACTACGGTGTCCACAGGGGGCTTTGACGTGGCGTGGTGTGGCTGTCCTAAGCACCCTCCCAAAGCCTGTGGGCTCGTCTACTTCGGTGGCGTGGTCCCGCAGAGCTACGGGCAGGCCGCCGCCCCTTTGCACATGCACAAGGGTGGAGCCGACCCAGGGCTCTTCATTGAGCTGCGTGCCGCAACTGACCCCGCCCCCGGGCGGTGAAGGTGGCCACACGCTCCCTGGGTCGGGCGATGTCCACAGCTGTGGTCCGGGAGAACACCTGGCCTTACCTGGTGATGTGGAGGACGTTGAGCGAGCCCGCCTCCTCAAACTCACCCATATCCCAGGCTGGCCTCTTCGGCGGTGCGGCTGAGAACTGCGCCCAACAGTTCTCGGCCGCCCCAGAGCAGACTGAGGCTGTAACACGTACTGCCCCGGCGGCCAGCTGCTGCACCAGCCGCCGGCTCAGTCGCCTCAGTCCGCTCGCCGCCGAGGGCGCCCTCCCTCTTCCCGCCCGGCCCCAGCAGCAGCCTTCACCTGGGCCGCGCCGTGGAGGTGGTTGAGGATGTCGCCCAGTCCGCTCCCCAGACTGGTTAAACGCCAGGCTGGAGGTGGACAACTCAGAGATGGGTTCCAGTTCTTCCCAGGGGATGGTAGCAGGGCCTCTCCTTCCCCCGGTGGAGGGCCGGGGGAAAATCCTTCCGCTGCTGGCCCCCGGGCTAGCGGCGCTTGGGAAGAACTCATGTTCCTGTCTCTGGGGACCCAGAGACCGGTGATGACGGTGCGCGCCACCTTCGGGTCTCGCCACTCTCGTCCCTCTCTGTCGCCAGCCCCCTGGCAGAGCAGACCCCAGTGGAACGCGAGTCCTTCCCTGGTCTCCTCTGTCAGGGCGCAGCCGTTAACCGTGCTCCGACCCCGGGACGCCCAACAGCCTCCCTTGTCCGCGCCGGTAACGCTGCCTCGCTGCCCCACCCAGGGTACGTCTGTCGTCCGTATGACCCCGTTGGTGCAGTCTCTGGAAGCCTGGCTTCAGCTTCCGGGGCTGTCCCGCTGGGTTGCCCGGACCATCAGGCTCGGCTACGCGATTCAGTTCGCGCAGGCTCCTCCCCGCTACAGGGGAGTCCGCTATACCGTGACCGGGGCCCATGCCCCCGTCATGTGTGCGGAGATTGCCACTCTACTGGCGAAGGGTGCGATCGAGCCTGTCCCTCCGGCCGAGATGAGGTCGGGGTTCTACAGCCCCTACTTCATTGTACCCAAGGAAACCGGTGGGTTACGACCAATCCTGGACCTTCGCATCTTGAACCGATCCCTTCACCGGCTTCCGTTCAAGATGTTGACTGCGAAACGCCTTTTCGAATGCGTTCGTCCGTACGATTGGTTTGCAGCGATCGACCTGAAGGACGCCTACTTCCATGTCTCCATCCTTCCTCGACACAGACCGTTCCTACGGTTTGCTTTCGAGGGGCGGGCATACCAGTACGCGGTTCTCCCATTCGGGTTATCTCTGTCCCCTCGCGTCTTCACGAAGATCGCCGAGGCAGCCCTTGCGCCCCTTCGGTAGCACGGGGTCCGCATCCTGAACTACCTCGACGACTGGCTCATACTGGGCCACTCTCGAGAGCAGGTTTGCGGACACAGAGATCTGGCTCTCCACCACTTAGCCCGTCTGGGCCTTCGGGTCAACTGGGAAAAGAGCAAACTTTGCCCCGTGCAGAGGATCTCTTTTCTCGGTATGGAGATCGACTCGGTCGCCATGTACGCGCAGCTTTCGAGCGAGCGCGCGCTGTCTCTGCTGACTTGCCTCCGACAAATCGAGAGCAAGAGTGCGGTTCCACTGAAACTATTTCAGAGGCTCCTGGGGCATATGGCATCTGCAGCCGTGGTGACGCCGCTCGGATTGCTTCATATGAGACCGCTTCAGCACTGGCTTCGCGATCGAGTCCCGAGATGGGCATGGCAGTCTGGCACGCTCCGGGTCCAAGTGACTCGGGCCTGCTTACAGACACTCACCCCGTGGTCGAACCTCAGTTTTCTACGGGCCGGTGTGCCCTTAGAACGAGTTTCCAGGCATGTTGTCGTATCGACGGATGCCTCTGCCACGGGCTGGGGTGCCATGTGCAATGGACAAGCAGCCGCGGGCTCCTGGACAGGACCCCAGCGCCTTCTGCATGTCAATTGCCTCGAGTTGCTGGCAGTACGGTTCGCCCTGCACCGCTTCCGAGCGTTGCTGAAGGGCCAACATGTGCTTGTCCGGACAGACAACACGGCCGTAGTAGCGTACATCAACCACCAGGGCGGTCTACGCTCCCGCCGTATGTCTCAACTCGCCCGCCATCTCATCCCATGGAGTCAGAAGCGCCTGAGGTCCCTTCGTGCTGTCCATATTCCGGGAGTCCTAAACCACGCAGCCGACGAGCTCTCGCGGTTTCAGCCTCTCCCGGGAGAATGGAGACTCCATCCCCGGACGGTTCAGCTGATTTGGGAACAGTTCGGCGACGCACAGGTAGATCTGTTTGCCTCCCATGACTCTTCCCACTGCAGCCTGTATTATTCCCTGACCGAGGGCACGCTCGGCACGGATGCACTGGCGCACAGCTGGCCGCGGGGCCTACGCAAATACGCGTTCCCCCCAGTGAGCCTACTCGCACAGCTTCTGTGCAAGATCAGGGAAGACAAGGAGCAGGTCCTTTTGGTCGCCCCGTACTGGCACGGCCGGACCTGGTTCCCCGAACTCATACTCCTTGCGACAGCCCCTCCCTGGCCTATTCCTCTGAGACCGGACCTCCTTACTCAGAGACGGGGCACCCATTGGCACCCGCGTCCCGACCTTTGGAGCCTCCACGTGTGGCTCCTAGACAGGACGCGGCAGGTTTGAGTGGCCTACCACCTACGGTGGTCGCCACCATCACTTCCGCTAGGGCAGAGTCCACTCGGCATGCCTATGCGTTGAAGTGGAACCTCTTCGTCACCTGGTGCTCTTCCCGCCAAGAAGACCCCTGGAAATGCCCGATCGGGTCCGTGCTTGAGTTTCTCCAAGAGGGGCTGGAGCGAAGGCTGTCTCCCTCCACCCTCAAGGTATATGTGGCTGCAATATCTGCCCACCACGATCTCTTGGAGAACAAGAAGGTAAGTCAGCACGACCTGGTCATCAGGTTCCTGAGGGGAGCCAGGAGACTGAATCCTCCTCGCTCTCCTCTCGTACCCTCTTGGGACCTCGCAGTAGTGTTAACTGCTCTGCAGAGACCTCCCTTTGAGCCTTTGCGGTCGGTTGATATTAAGTTTCTGTCTATGAAGACTGCTCTGCTGACCGCATTGGCCTCAGTCAAGAGGGTCGGGACCTGCAGGCATTTTCGGTTGACGAAGCGTGCCTGGAATTTGGGCCGGCTAACTCTCACGTGATCCTGAGACCCCGGCCTGGATATGTGCCCAAGGTTCCCACCACTCCGTTTAAGGACCAGGTGGTGAACCTGCAAGCGCTGCCTTTGGAGGAGGCAGACCCAGCCTTGGCATTGCTCTGTCCAGTACGCGCCCTCCGCGCCTACGTAGACATGACGCAGTGTTTCAGGACCTCAGACCAGCTCTTTGTCTGTTATGGTGGAGAGCGGAAGGGAAGTGCTCTCTCAAAGCAAAGGCTGTCTCACTGGATAGTGGACACCATTGCGTTGGCTTACCAGCAGCAAGGCCGACCATGTCCCCTTGGTGTGAGGGCACACTCCACCCGGAGTGTTGCCTCCTCTTGGGCTCTAGCGCATGGCGCCTCGCTAGCAGACATCTGCAGAGCTGCAGGCTGGGCGACACCCAACACATTCGCCAGATTCTACAATCTCCGAGTGGAGCCAGTGTCCGACTATGTACTCGCCCCCCCGAGGGGCCGGTAATGGACCAGGCTCAGGTGTCTTCGCTTGCTCGCCACTCCACTCCTCGGACTGGATACGTGCGATATTTCCTCAGGTGAGCTCCCCGAGAGCCCTGAGCTCCTCCAGCACTGTCGACGCCGACATCAGTTCAGTCTGCCCTTTCGAGCCCAGACCCTCATGTCCGGCCAGGTGCCCCATGTGCATGGTTCCCTCCGGCGACCCCCACATGTGTATTTCACCGTAAGTCTCCGCAGTGAGCGGGTTTCTTCCCTTGGCGTGTCCCCGCCACCCCTAGGGTTAAAAATCCACCTTCGGCTGGTACCCTAGAGATCTTCCATATGCAGCCCCTAACGGCTCATATGTGTCTCTTAAGTCCTCCCCACGGGTAGGCATTTTGGCATTCCCTCACTGGGATATGCTTCCCAGTGTACCTTGGTATTCCTGTGTTAAGTGGGAGTCCTTCATCCGTATTAGTCTTACGACAGGGAACTCACACTTACGCAGGGCGCTGGAAGACAGCTGAGTGGCGGGATTATATTGGGACCCCCATTCGTTAGTCACTAACGTTACGTCGTAGTGACTGAACGAAAGGGAACGTCTCGGTTACGGATGTAACCCTCGTTCCCTGAGGAGGGAACGGAGACGTAACGTCCCCTTGCCACATCAGCTGTGCTACCTGGAACGCAGGAGTTCAGTCTTGGCTCCTCAAGCAGGTAACATAATGCGATATTGCCTCGTACTTCCTTATATACTCACGCGGTGAGGCGGAGTTACGTATGCAAATTCCGCATGCCCCATGGCATTGGCACGCCATTGGGCGTTTTCTCAAAACTCGAAGTTGATAGGCTTCTAAGCGAAACCCCCATTCGTTAGTCACTAACGTTACGTCTCCGTTCCCTCCTCAGGGAACGAGGGTTACATCCGTAACCGAGACGTTATGTTTGTCACTACATTTTATTTTATTTTGTATTTATTTATTTTATGGAAAAACTGGTGAAAATTTTTGACAATTCATGAGATTTTATGTCCAAATATAATATAAATGCTTTTTTTTTTGTCCAATAAAATGCTTTCTAGATTTTTGTCACTGCACTTGCCCTGACAAGTCTCAATTGTTTTATTTTAATTTATTTTATTTTATTATACATATATTAATAAATATATTTATATATAAAAAACCTTTTTTAATTTATTAATATGACAATTCATTAGTCCAAATAAATGTTTTTTTATTTAAATTTTTATTCTTTTTTTGGTTCAATTTTTATTTTGTCCTGACAATTTTTTTTCTTTTCTTTTTTTTGTCAAATTAAATGCTTTCTAGATTTTTGTCACTGCACTTGCCCTGACAAGTCTAAATTGTTTTATTTATTTTTTTTAAATGTTTGACAGTTCATTAGATTTTATGTCCAAATAATTGCTGTTTTATTTGCATTTTTTTTAAAAATAT
The DNA here is from genome assembly GCA_033150135.1 of Gobio occitaniae. Taxonomy (NCBI): domain Eukaryota; kingdom Metazoa; phylum Chordata; class Actinopteri; order Cypriniformes; family Gobionidae; genus Gobio; species Gobio occitaniae. Next base: position 17,306 of record JARQWZ010004153.1, read on the forward strand.
TTTTAAATGCTTTCTATATTATGTTTGTCACTGAACTTGCCCTTGAAATATATCTACATTAAAATATATATATATATATATATATATATATATATATATATAGTTGACCAGGGACACTAATATTGATGCTCTTGTATGATAAATTGCTTGATAATATTATTATTAAATATAAATGTGTTCATTTATCATATGCCTGTAGGCTTATTGGTCATTTGTCACAAACAGATGTGATGATGAGTTTGATACCGCAAGACACAATTAAACACCGGCACAAAGAGAAAGAGCAAATCTAGTACACAACATGATAAAGAGAAGGAAAGAAAGAGAAAGAGAAAGAGACGTCCATCGCTGTAATTAGATCATAATTATCCCTCCACGAACACAAGGCCTTGTTTGCTCTCGGGTCTTTTACTGACGTCTCATTATTATTTCTGATTTGCGTATTATATTTGAACACATCTGAGATTTGAGTAACCGCACGCTCATATTGTGAGGATATTTGGCAGGGGATCACCTTTCTGGTGGAATGAAAATATTAATTTCATTTCCGAAGCCACATCCATGGAGTGTGAATGTTATGTTTTATGAATGTGTAAAGCGGGCCGGATGTCAGGGCCTGTAATGAAGCACACATGAGCGTTCCCATATGTGGCTCTGTCTCATCTGATCTCTCCTCTCATCCTCTGCTCTTCTTCCCACAGGGATGAAGAATCACCAATGAGCTTCATTCAGAGATGAAATATTCCGGAGGTTAAAACACTCTTGCTTCCCAGTTTAATACGGACAGAAATCTGTGAGACACACTGTGTCTCTTTAGCCATTTTAGCTAATGCTAACCATGCTAGTCTGTTTGTTTGTTTATTTACTATTAACTCATTTGTGTTTTCTTCTTCTAACAAACATTAATAAGTGAATAAACAAATCAAATGGAGCAACAAATTTACATTTAACAGACCAAAATATGGATTTAAATTCTAACTTAAAGCTACACTGTGTGATATTTTCCCCCATCTAGCGGTGAAAATGTAAATGACCATCCAGTGAATATTAGTTTCTGTTCCTCTCAATTCCGATTTTTTTTTAACTCCTACGGTGGCCGATTTAGTCTTTGAAAGAAGTAAATATACATTAATGAGCACATATATTTTTGAAAGAACTAAGTGTTTTTAGCTAAGATTAAAAAAAAATGGTTACACAGTGTAGCTTTAAATTTGAACTTTGAACCGATATTTCTCCAAAATCTTACTTATTTTATTTTTTGGTGTCTATTTTTATTTCTCTTTATTTCATTAATTAATTCATTTATTTGTATTATATGTTCAATTTTTGGAACCATTAGTAAAAAAAAAAATTTCTGGGAAAACAGATAAATCATTTTGATAACTGATTAGCATCCAAACTTTTGTCCAATAAAAATGCTTTCTATATTACCGGTAAGTTTGTCACTGCAATTGCCCTATTTTATTTTTTATTTGTATTTCATTTTTTATTATATTTGATATTGTTTATTTATTTTTATTTTTTTATTATGTCATTTAATTTAATTTAATATTTTATTATATTTGATATTTTTTATTTTATTTTATATTATTTATTTTTATTATTATTTTATATTATTTATTATTATTTTATTTATTTATTAAATTTCTTAATTTATTTTTAATTATTATTTATTTATTTATATATTTCATTTTTTATTATATTTATATTGTTTATTTTATTTTTACTTGATTATTTTCATTGTCATTTCATGTTTTATTATATTTGAAATTGTTTACTTTGTTTTTTATTTTTATTTTATTTTTCATTGTCATTTCATGTTTTATTTTATTATTGTTATTTTATACTATTTATTATAATTGTATTTATTTTTTTATGTATTTTTTATTATTATTTATTATTTTATTTATGTATTTTTTCTTTATGTAATTTCATGTTTCATTTTATTTTGTTTATTTTTTATTATTATTTTTTATTATTTATTATTATTTTATTTATTTTTAAAATGTATTAATTAAAATTTGTATTATTTATTTTATTATTTTATTTATGTATTTTTATTATGTAATTTCATGTTTTATTTTATATTTTTTTATTTTTTATTATTATTTTTTATTATTAATTATTATTTTATTTATTTTTTAAATGTATTCATTAAAATTTTTATTATTACTTATTTTATTATTTTAATTTATTTATGTATTTTTTTCATTATGTCATTTCATGTTTTATTATATTTGATATTGTTTATTTTATTGTTTATTTCATTATTTATTTTCATTATGTCATTTCATTTAATTTTGTATTATATTTTATTTTATATTTTTATTATTTTAACATTATTTATTTATTTTTATATTATATATATAAAAATATTAATGTTTCTGTTAGCTTTAAAGCCATTGAAATGCTTGGTTAGTGCTAAAAGTTAATTAAATGAATTTGTGGAAGATATGTAAATTTTGTACATTTCTGTCTTTCTGGGAAAACACACTAAAAGTGCTGAGGACTCATCAGGATTCAGATTTTGTGCATTCCTTTCTGAACATATATAAAGCCTCGGATCTCGCTCCACTTGCCCCTGACCAGCATTAGTAAGTGGTTCTGACATAAACTAAAGATGATTGGGTTTGTTTGATTGGCTGAGTCTCCTGAGCGGTGAAAGAGCAGCTTGACCTCGTGTGCTCCTCAGAGGAGCGCTGACAGACGACAAGGTTTATCAGAGTTTATCACAACCATCTGTCAAACCCCACTGGACCCAAACACACGCAAACTCTCAATCTGTGGGTTTGAAGATCAAAACACACAAAATTAGTGCATATTTAAAATTCTAATTCTCTTTTTCCCGTTCCCTTTGGTCTTCCCTTTTTCCGATTGGATGTGTAATGTATAGTTTCATCCCTGTGTGTCCCGGCTCTTCCACAGGCATGAGCGGCTCACGGATCTCCAGCGCCCGCGGCTCCTGAGGGCCTTCAACCCCATCCAGGGTCTGTCTTAAGATTCACTCAGAGACGCAGCTGCAGCTGACAAACTCAAGGACGGCCCGTCAATGTTCAGACTATTGTTGCATCATAATAGAGGAGTGTCAATGAGAAACTTCCCATCATGCATCAGCCGAGCAGGAACACACTCCAGCCTTGAGTTCAGAGGCTCGTCTGCTTTCGGCTGTAACCTCATTATACAAACGTTTGGAGCGACACACTCTCTCAGCCACACGAGCTGCTGTAACACACATCAGTGAAGGACAACACCTGAGGAGAGACGCTCATCTGATACAGTAAGAGCTGCACTGACCCTAACACTGACCCTAACACTGACACTGACCTTAACACTGACCCTAACAATAACCCTAACACTGACCCTAACACTGACCCTAACACTAACCCTAACACTGACCCTAACCCTAACACTGACCCTAACACTAACCCTAACACTGACCCTAACACTGACACTGACCCTAACACTGACCCTAACCCTAACACTGACCCTAACACTGACCCTAACACTAACCCTAACACTGACCCTAACCCTAACACTGACCCTAACACTAACCCTAACACTGACCCTAACACTGACACTGACCCTAACACTGACACTGACCCTAACACTGACCCTAACACTGACCCTAACCCTAACACTGACCCTAACACTGACCCTAACACTGACCCTAACACTAACCCTAACACTAACCCTAACACTAACCCTAACACTGACCCTAACACTGACCATAACCCTAACACTGACCCTAACACTGACACTGACCATAACCCTAACACTGACCCTAACCCTAACACTGACACTGACCATAACCCTAACACTGACCCTAACACTGGCCCTAACCCTAACACTGACACTGACCATAACCCTAACACTGACCCTAACACTGGCCCTAACCCTAACACTGACCATAACCCTAACACTGGCCCTAACCCTGACACTGACCATAACCCTAACACTGACACTGACCCTAACCCTAACACTGACACTGACACTGACCCTAACCCTAACACTGACCCTGACCCTGACCCTAACACTGACACTGACCCTAATACTGACCCCAACCCTGAACCTAACACTGACCCTAACCCTAACACTGACCCTGACCCTAACACTGACACTGACCCTAACACTGACCCTAACCCTAACACTGACCCTAACACTAACCCTAACACTGACCCTAACCCTAACACTGACCCTAACACTAACCCTAACACTGACCCTAACACTGACACTGACCCTAACACTGACACTGACCCTAACACTGACCCTAACACTGACCCTAACACTGACCCTAACACTGACCCTAACACTAACCCTAACACTAACCCTAACACTAACCCTAACACTGACCCTAACACTGACCATAACCCTAACACTGACCCTAACACTGACACTGACCATAACCCTAACACTGACCCTAACCCTAACACTGACACTGACCATAACCCTAACACTGACCCTAACACTGGCCCTAACCCTAACACTGACACTGACCATAACCCTAACACTGACCCTAACACTGGCCCTAACCCTAACACTGACCATAACCCTAACACTGGCCCTAACCCTGACACTGACCATAACCCTAACACTGACACTGACCCTAACCCTAACACTGACACTGACACTGACACTGACCCTAACCCTAACACTGACCCTGACCCTGACCCTAACACTGACACTGACCCTAATACTGACCCCAACCCTGAACCTAACACTGACCCTAACCCTAACACTGACCCTGACCCTAACACTGACACTGACCCTAACACTGACCCCAACCCTGACACTGACCCTAACCCTAACACTGACCCTAACCCTAACACTGGCCCTAACACTGACCCTGACCCTGACCCTGACCCTGACCCTAACCCTAACACTGACCCTGACCCTAACACTGACCCTAACCCTAACACTAACACTAACACTGACACTGATCCTAACACTGACCCTAACCCTAACACTGACACTGACCCTAACCCTAACACTGACCCTGACCCTAACACTGACCCCAACCCTGACCCTAATCCTAACACTGACCCTAACCCTAACACTGACCCTAACACTGACCCTGACCCTGACCCTGACCCTAACCCTAACACTGACCCTAACCCTAACACTGACACTGATCCTGACCCTAACACTGACCCTAACACTGACCCTAACCCTAACACTGACCCTAACACTAACCCTAACACTGACCCTAACCCTAACACTGACCCTAACACTGACCCTAACCCTAACACTGACCCTAACACTGACCCTAACCCTAACACTGACCCTAATACTGACCCTAACCCTAATACAGACCCTAACCCTAACACTGACCCTAACCCTAACACTGACCCTAACCCTAACACTGACCCTAACACTGACCCTAACACTGACACTAACCCTAACACTGACCCTAACACTGACCCTAACACTGACCCTAATACTGACCAGCAGCTGAAGCTCCACAACATCTATCTATCTATCTATCTATCTATCTATCTATCTATCTATCTATCTATCTATCTATCTATCTATCTATCTATCTATCTATCTATCTATCTATCTATCTATCTATCTATCTATCTATCTATCTATCTATCTATCTATCTATCTACACTCACCTAAAGGATTATTGGGAACACCTGTTCAACCCTAACACTGGCCCTAACACTGACCCTGACCCTAAACCTAACACTGACACTGACCCTAACCCTAACATTGACCCTAACACTGACCCTAACCCTAACACTGACACTGACCCTGACCCTGACCCTAACCCTAACACTGACCCTGACCCTAACACTGACCCCAACCCTGACCCTAACCCTAACACTGACCCTAACACTGACACTGACCCTGACCCTGACCCTAACCCTAACACTGACCCTAACCCTAACACTGACACTGACCCTAACACTGACCCCAACCCTAACACTGACCCTAACACTGACCCTAACCCTAACACTGACCCTAACACTGACCCTAACCCTAACACTGACCCTAACCGTAACACTGACGCTAACACTGACCCTAACACTGACCCTAACCCTAACCCTAACACTGACCCTAACACTGACCCTAACCCTAACACTGACCCTAACACTGACCCTAACACTGACCCTAACCCTAACACTGACCATAACCCTAACACTGACCCTAACCCTAACACTGACCCTAACACTGACCCTAACCCTAACACTGACCCTAACCCTAACACTGACCCTAACACTGACCCTAACCCTAACACTGACCATAACCCTAACACTGACCCTAACCCTGACCCTAACCCTAACACTGACCCTAACACTAACACTGACCCTAACACTGACCCTAACCCTAACACTGACCCTAACCCTAACACTGACCCTAACACTGACCCTAACCCTAACACTGACCCTAACACTGACCCTAACCCTAACACTGACCCTAACCCTAACACTGACCCTAACACTGACCCTATCTATCTATCTATCTATCTATCTATCTATCTATCTATCTATCTATCTATCTATCTATCTATCTATCTATCTATCTATCTATCTATCTATCTATCTATCTATCTATCTATCTATCTATCTATCTATCTATCTATCTATCTATCTATCTATCTATCTATCTATCTACACTCACCTAAAGGATTATTGGGAACACATGTTCAATTTCTCATTAATGCAATTATCTAATCAACCAATCACATGGCAGTTGCTTCAATGCATTTAGGGGTGTGGTCCTGGTCAAGACAATCTCCTGAACTCCAAACTGAATGTCAGAATGGGAAAGAAATGTGATTTAAGCAATTTTGAGTGTGTCATGGTTGTTGGTGCCAGACGGGCCAGTCTGAGTATTTCACAATCTGCTCAGTTACTGGGATTTTCACACACAACCATTTCTAGGGTTTACAAAGAATGGTGTGAAAAGGGAAAAACATCCAGTATGCGGCAGTCCTGTGGGAGAAAATGCCTTGTTGATGCTAGAGGTCAGAGGAGAATGGGCCGACTGATTCAAGCTGATAGAAGAGCAACTTTGACTGAAATAACCACTCGTTACAACCGAGGTATGCAGCAAAGCATTTGTGAAGCCACAACACACACAACCTTGAGGCGGATGGGCTACAACAGCAGAAGACCCCACCGGGTACCACTCATCTCCACTACAAATAGGAAAAAGAGGCGACAATTTGCACGAGCTCACAAAAATTGGACAGTTGAAGACTGGAAAAATGTTGCCTGGTCTGATGAGTCTCGATTTCTGTTGAGACATTCAGATGGTAGAGTCAGAATTTGGCGTAAACAGAATGAGAACATGGATCCATCATGCCTTGTTACCACTGTGCAGGCTGGTGGTGGTGGTGTAATGGTGTGGGGGATGTTTTCTTGGTACACTTAAGGCCCCTTAGTGCCAATTGGGCATCGTTTAAATGCCACGGCCTACCTGAGCATTGTTTCTGACCATGTCCATCCCTTTATGACCACCATGTCCCCATCCTCTGATGGCTACTTCCAGCAGGATAATGCTCCGCCACAAAGCTCCAATCATTTCAAATTGGTTTCTTGAACATGACAATGAGTTCACTGAACTAAAATGGCCCCCACAGTCACCAGATCTCAACCCAATAGAGCATCTTTGGGATGTGGTGGAACGGGAGCTTCGTGCCCTGGATTTGCATCCCACAAATCTCCATCAACTGCAAGATGCTCTCCTATCAATATGGGCCAACATTTCTAAAGAATGCTTTCAGCACCTTGTTGAATCAATGCCACGTAGAATTAAGGCAGTTCTGAAGGAGAAAGGGGGTCAAACACAGTATTAGTATGTGTTCCTAATAATCGTTTAGGTGAGTCTATCTATCTATCTATCTATCTATCTATCTATCTATCTATCTATCTATCTATCTATCTATCTATCTATCTATCTATCTATCTATCTATCTATCTATCTATCTATCTATCTATCTATCTATCTATCTATCTATCTATCTATCCATATTATCCATCCGTCCATCCATCATCTATCCTCTTTCCATCCATCCATCCTCTATCCATCCATCCATCTCTCCTCTATACATCCATCCATCCATCCTCTATCCTCTATCCATCCATCCATCCATCCATCCATCCATCCATCCTCTATCCATCCATCCATCCATCCATCCATCCATCCATCCATCCATCCTCTATCCATCCATCATTCATCTACCCTCTGTCCATCTATCTATCTATCATCCATCCATCCATCTATCCTCTATCCATCCATCCATCCATCCATCCATCTATCTATCCTCTATCCATCCATCCATACATCCATACATCCATTCATCATCCATCTACCCTCTATCCATCTATCTATCTATCATCCATCCATCCTCTATCTATCTATCCATCCATCCATACATCTATCAGTCCATACATCCTTCCATCCATACATCCATCCATCCATCCTACACTTTCTCCTACGGATGCGACACCGGTTTTCCTCTCTGTTCATGTGAGGTTGAGCATAAATCCCATTGCAGGTGCTAAAGCTGATTTAGTCTAAGGCCGGGACTGGATTGATCTGTTATCCCGGGAAGCTTCATGATCAATACCCATAACATCATCCAGAGCGACTGCTTTATCCTGTGACTGTGCCGTCCAACAGTTCTGAAGCAGCTGATTGAATTCAAACAGGCCTGGAAAATAATGCATCAGGCTCATTTATTCCCCAGGGCATTTCCAGCTCCAGCGCTGTCAACTCCGTTTATCTCTCCACTCACTTTCCCTAAACACTGACGCTGTGTGTTCACCGACACACAGATGACAGGACGCCCAGGATGACGGATGAAGGCAAGCTTCGATCGCACCATTCAAAGATAAACCCTGAACAATTGATCAGTCTTCAGCTGTTGGGAGGGCTCAGAACGCCACGCAGCTCACAGTATTACAGTTTACTCATATTTGCATGCACAAAAATCTTTATAGTGGAAAAGGGTTCTTTAGATTTGCAATGCATTTAATTCCACTTCCCATTTCCAGTGTGACAAATGCATCGGAAATGCAAATTCTTTGCTCTTTATTTGATCCGGCTGTGTGTTCAGGACACTTCACTAGCACGGCCTCTGCGGTTTAATCTCTGACCGTGTCCCAAACGTCTCCACACGTGTTCTGCAGGTGAAACAAAGGCATTAATTATTTGTGCTCCGAGTTCCATTTTGAGATCAGCATCAGCGGGAGGCCAATCAGCCAATGAGACGGGAGCTTCCCGTTACTTCCTGCATCTGACAGCAGTGTTAAATGTTCTGTGGTTCACAGGAGAGAGAGATTAAATCCGTAATGTGAAAAGATGGGTAATTGTGCTATCAGAGGCTCTAACTGCCACATAAGCATGACTATTTTTTGCACTTTATAATGAAGACTCTTAGTTTTTCAACTTCTCTAGAGGGAACAGTTGTGGGTATTATTCAATGTTCTTCAATATTTGGCAGTTTGCTGAGGCAACCTTGATGATTTTTGGGACTTGTTGAGTGCACTTTGACCCAGTATAAGCAACCACAGAGCAATGCCTTCCCAGCTAACACAAATATTATGTTCTGCTAACATTCCCATTAGGTTAAGAAAATGTTCTTTCTGAATAATGTTCAAAACGTCTTGGTTATGTGAACATTAAGGGAACATTATATTTTGCAACGTTACTTTTGAATTCTCTCAAAAGTAACATTTAAAAATGTTTTGACAAACGTCCAATTCAGATAGATGGACAGATGGATGGATGGATGGATGAACGGATGGATGGATGGACAGATAGCTAGATAGGCGGATGGATGAACAGATGGATGGATGGGTGGATGGATGAATGAATGGACAAACGGATGGACGGACAGATAGCTAGATAGGCAAATGGACGGACGGATGGACAGATGGATGGATGGATAAATGGATGGACAAACGGATGGATGGACAGACAGGTAGCTAGATAGGCGGATGGATGGATGGACGAATGGACGGATGGATGGACAAATGGATGGATAGACGGACAGATAGCTAGATAGGCGGATGAATGGACGAATGGATGGATGGATGGATGGATGGATGGATGGATGGATGGACAGACAGATAGCTAGATAGGTGGACGGACAGATGGATGGATGGACAGACAGATAGCTAGATAGGTGGACGGATGGATGGACAGATAGCTAGATAGACGATGGATGAATTGATGACTGAATGGACAAATGGATGGACAGACAGATAGCTAGATAGATGGATGGACGGATGGATGGACGAATGGATGGATGGATGGATGGACGGACAGATAGCTAGGTAGGTGGATAGATGAATGGATGGACGGACGGACCGATGGATGGACAGACAGATAGCTAGATATGCGGACGGACGGATGGATGGATGGATGGATGGATGGATGGACAGATAGCTAGATAGCCGGACTGACGGACTGATGAATGGGTGGATGGACAGATAGCTAGATAGGCGGATGGATGAACAGATGGATGGATGGATGGACAAACGGATGGATGGATGAATGGATGGACAAACGAATGGACAGACAGATAGCTAGATAGGCAGATGGACGGACGGATGGATGGAAGAATGGATGGATGGATGGACAGATGGATGGACAGACAGATAGCTAGATAGGTGGACGGAAGGACGGATGGGTGGGTGGATAGATGGATGGATGGACAGATAGCTAGATAGGCAGACAGACAGACGGATGGATGGATGGATGGATGGACAGACAGATACCTAGATAGGCGGATGGATGAACAGATGGATGGACGAACGGATGGATGGATGAATGGATGTATAAACGAATGGACGGACAGATAGCTAGATAGGCGGATGGACGGATGGAAAGATGGATGGATGAACGGATGGATGGAAGAATGGATAGATGGATGGACGGACAGATAGCTAGTTAGGCTGATGGATGGATGATGGACGGACGGACGGACAGACAGATAGCTAGATAGGCGGACGATAGATGGATAGCTAGATAGAAGGAAGGACGGACGGACGGACGGACGGACGATAGATAGTGTTCACTTTTCTGTGTTCACCCCTGCACACAAGCACTATAAACCCCGTGTCTCTCACTCACATAAAGCGGCCACCGGCCGCTCGAGTGCTAGAGTTAGGTCACGTGTCCGCTTGTTTGCGTCCACGCCCAACCACCACACGCGCTGTCACACAGCCACTCTTAACTGGTCATGTTCCACGCGTAAGAGTTGTGCCCGCTCAAACGCGCTCACACATTTTCGCGAACATTATGCCTCAGGCGTAACGCGCCGCGCCACACACCATTTGTTCTCCGCCCAGGGTGGCCGGAGCGATGAGTGTAGGGCCACACACAAGCCACTCCCCGCTTGAAGCGGCAGAGATACAGTGTGTAGGGCGGCCAGCCATCGCGAGCGATCGGCTGGCCCACAGCACAGAGAGCGCGCGCACTGCGCCCGCCCCTCCTATACAGGCCGTCAAACCCGCGAAGCGCGGCGTTTCGAGCCCGGAGGCCGTTCTATCCCGTGTGGCACACGCGAGAGCGTGGGAAGCCATTCCAGGTGTATCAGAATGGGTGCTGAAAACAGTGAAGCACGGCTACACTCTGCAGTTCGCTCGCCGCCCTCCGCGCTTCTGTGCGCGTACGGAGACGAGAGTGAGCGAGGAAGTAGCACATCTACTTCGAGCAGAGATAGCCACGCTGCTGTGCAAAGGGGCTATAGAACCGGTTCCCCATTCTATGAGCGAGTCAGGCTTTTACAGCCGGTATTTTCTCGTGCCAAAAAGGGATGGGTCGCTCAGACCGATTCTGGATCTGAGGCGTCTGAACAAAGCTCTTATGAGAAGATCGTTCAAGATGCTCACGACCAAGCAGATCCTCGCGCATATTCGCCCGAGAGACTGGCTAATCTCCCTAGATTTGAAAGATGCACATTTTCAAATCAAGATAACGCCGCGTCACAGGCCATTCTTACGATTCGCCTTCGACGGCCAGGCTTATCAATACACCGTCCTTCCGTTCGGCCTGTCACTAGCACCCCGTACATTTACGAAGTGCATGGACGCGGCCCTCGCTCCCCTGAGAAGTTGAGGGATGCGAGTATTGAACTATCTGGACGATTGGCTCATCCTGGCGCAGTCAGAGGCCGAGCTCCTCGCCCACAGGGCAATGCTGCTCAGCCATCTGGACAGCCTGGGGCTCACGGTCAATTGGACCAAGAGCTCACCAAGAGCCGACTGGTACCAGCGGGGAGTGACGATGGGAGCCATCTCACACCGCAAGGTCATCTCGACGGACGCCTCCACCTCGGGTTGGGGCGCCGTTTTCGAGGGCAGATTGGCCTCGGGCCTCTGGTCGAGCGGAGAAAAGCTCCTACACATAAACTGTTTGGAGATGATAGCGGTAGAGAACGCGCTCAAGCAGTTTCTCCCGCTTATACGAGGACACCGCGTGTTGGTCCGGTCGGACAATACCACAGTGGTGTCCTACGTGAACCGGCAGGGCGGTGTCAGGTCCAGGTGTCTGGGCAATCTGACAGAACGCCTGCTCGTGTGGGCACACAGCTCGCTGCGCTCGCTGAGAGCTGCGCACGTACCGGGCCACCTCAATGTGGGCCCGGACAAGCTGTCCAGGGGCCTCATTCTCCCAGGAGAATGGTCCCTGCACCCTCAGACAGTCCAGCTGGTATGGCGCCTATTCGGCAGAGCGGATCTCGACCTCTTTGCAACAAAAGAGAACGCCCGCTGCCCGACGTTTCTGTCCAGCCTCCCGCTGTATGCTTTCCCGCCGATTTCCCTATTGCCCCAGGTCATAGCGAAAATCAGGGAGACGCGCCGCCCGGTGCTCCTTGTAGCGCCGCGCTGGGAGAACCAGATTTGGTACCCAGAGCTTGTGAAGCTGTCGCACTCACCCCCCTGGCCAGTTCCTCTGAGAGCAGACCTCCTCTCTCAAGCAGGAGGGTCAGTTTGGCATCCCCATCCAGAGCGATGGTCTCTGCATGTATGGGTGACCAACGGATACCCGTTGACCTGCCCGAAGGGGTTATGAACACGATTTCACACTCTAGAGCCCCCTCGACGAGGCGGTTATATAGTTGTAAGTGGTCGGTGTTCACTGAGTGGTGTGTTTCCAAGGGATTGGACCCACAGCAATGTGGGGTCCAGCGGGTGCTCTCCTTCCTCCAGGAGCTTTTGGAACTGGGCAGGTCCCCTTCCACGCTCAAGGTGTATGTGGCGGCTATAGCAGCGTTCGCTCAGACGACGCTAGGTAGCACGCTAGGAAGGAGCGAGCTCATCATCCGTTTCCTCAGAGGAGCCAGACGGATGAATCCCCCGCGGCCCCCATCGTTTCCTATATGGGATCTGGCCTTGGTCCTAGAGGCCCTGAAGGCTCATCCTTTCGAACCGCTCGAGACTGTGGAACCAAGGTTCCTTTCGCTAAAAACCGCGTCCCTGATAGCTCTGGCTTCAGTAAAACGCGTGGGGGATCTACACGCGCTCTCAGTGAGCCCGACGTGTATGGAGTTCGGCCCGAATGACTCCAAGGTCATTCTTAGGCCGAGGCATGGTTATGTCCCCAAAGCGATAGGCACTCCCTTCAGGGTGCAGATTGTCTCCCTCTTGGCTCTGCCAGCATCCGATGAGTGGGACGGTGGCAATGTCCTCTGCCCTGTCAGGGCATTGAGGGTTTATGTCACACGCTCCGCCGCCTTCAGGCGTTCTGAGCAGCTATTTGTTTCGTTTGGTGGGCGAACTAAAGGTCTCGCCTCCTCGAAACAGACCCTGTCCAGGTGGATAGTGGACGCGATTGCAACAGCATACGCTTCCAAACACCTGCAGTGCCCGCTAGGTGTCAGAGCACACTCCACTAGAGGCATGGCCTCTTCGTGGGCTTGGGCCAGAGGGATTTCCATCCACGATATCTGTATGGCGGCAGGCTGGGCCTCCCCGTCTACGTTCGTGAGATTTTACAATCTGGAAGTTCCTGCCTTACAGGCGAAAGTGTTATCAGTTTAATAGGGCTGTTCGTTCTGCCCAGTGATTCTGCGCAGACATAGCTCACATACTGGTAGTAAGTTCGGTGCTAGGCTTATATGAATTTGAAGGAGACCGGCGGTGCCGTTCCCTCATTTACGAGACAAGCTGTTGTGAGTTTGAAGGTGACCGGCGGTGCCGTTACCTCACTCATATAACAAGATATTGTGAATTTGAAGGCGACCGGCGTTGCCGTTCCCTCATTCATGAGACAAGGTGTGGCGAATTTGAAGGAGACCGGCAGGTGCTGTTCCCTCATTCATGGGACAGGGTGTTGTAACCCCCCGTTGTAACCACCCGTCAGTTCGAATGAAGTGTCGGTATATGTGGTGGCCCGTTTTCCTTACCGGCCACCCTGCCCGAGCAGTGTTATGGTCCCCGGTTCCCTGGGATACATATGCTGTACGCGAGGCGCGCACGGCGTTGACAATGTGTTCCCGATGCGTAAGGAAACTTACGCAATACGAGAGAACCTCTCGTAAGAGAACGATACTCGGTTACTTAACGTAACCTTGGTTCTCTCTAGAAGAGGGAACGAGTATTGCGTTCCTTGCCGTGCGCCCCGCGGGCTTTTACGCTTCAGAACTACGAAAACCGAATACGCAGCCCGTGAGCCCCGCTTATATACACGTGGCCACGCCCCACCTGTAGGCAAATGAAGCCACGTCACGCGAGCTCACCGATAGGCTGCTGCTGTTGCCAGCAGAGCAGCCAATAGCACGCTGGAATAGCCTGCTATGGTCTGCCAGGCTGCCGCACTGCGTTGACAATGTTACAAAATTAAGGATAATTTTTGGTTTTTCAGAAATCTCGAAGAAAGAATACTTTCCCGATGCGAAAGGAAACTTACGCAATACTCGTTCCCTCTTCTAGAGAGAACCGAGGTTACGTTAAGTAACCGAGTATCGTTCTCCCATAAAACCTCAAATGTTGCTACCTTATTTTTTACGGTAAAGTTCTGGCAAACACAGCTATTTTTTTACCGTAAATTTAACGGGGATTGTACACTCTAAAAATGCTGGGTCAAAAACAACCCAAGTTGGATTGAAAATGGACTAACCCAGCAATTGGGTTGTTTTAACCCAGTGAATGGGTTGTTTTAACCCAGCGTTTGGGTTAAATGTTAGCTTAAAACAACCCAATTGCTAGGTTAGTCCATTTTCAACCCAACTTGGGTTGTTTTTAACCCAGCATTTTTTAGAGTGTAATTAAGTATTAAATGATATATGAAACGTAGTGCAGTAAAAGTGCAATATTATGTTTTGGAGTGTTGTGAAGTAAAAGTTTTCCAAAGAAAAACACTGATAAAGTACATATACTTAAAAAATAAAATTACTTGGAAAGTAAAAATACTTCACAACTGTCCGCCTCGGCACATAACAAAAAGCTGAATATTTCAGAGAATATTCAGAAATAGTTTTCATAACTTAATGGAAACGCTAGCTAAACGTTCTTAGAGCATATTTTGTTTAGCTGGGAAGCACTTGCACATTGAGTTTGTTTTACTGATAGTGCTTGTTTCTGAGAGCTTCTGAAGTCTTGTAGAGTTGCTTTGAGACCCATGCTGGACATTCCCCTTCCTGCTCCATTAAGAAGAGCCTGCATAAAGACTGTCATCATAAATAATACATTATTATTGGGTCCACTGAAGCAGATCGAACACAATTATGAGAGCTCAAAGTCAGAGGAAGAATTATTAATGAAAATGTTCTGAACTTGTACGCTGTGGTCCAGGTTTATTGATGTGCACAATGCAATGTGCTTTCTACCTTCCACTTCTAGCAAGACAAACAACGCAAACGGGAAGTCAAGGGATTTTTAACATCTCCTTCTTGGCTGATTGTTTGACCAGACTGACAAACAAACGATAGATAGATAGATAGATAGATAGATAGATAGATAGATAGATAGATAGATAGATAGATAGATAGACAGACAGACAGACAGACAGACAGACAGACAGACAGACAGACAGACAGACAGACAGACAGACAGACAGACAGACAGACAGACAGATAGATAGATAGATAGATAGATAGATAGATAGATAGATAGATAGATAGATAGATAGATAGATAGATAGATAGATAGATAGATAGATGGGCGGGTGGATGGATGGATGGACAGATAGATAGATAGATAGATAGGCAGACAGACAGACAGACAGTTGGATGGATGGACGGATGGATGGACGAACTGACAGATAGATAGGTGGATGGGCGGATGGTTGGATGGATGGATGGATGGATGGATGGATGGATGGATGAAGGATGGATGGATGGACAGACGGACAGATAGATAGGCAGATGGATGAACGGTTGGTTGGATGGTCAGAGATAGATAGGCAGGCAGACGGACGGACAGTTGGATGGATAGACAGACTTTTCAGAGTGACGTAAATATAAATAGCATACGGACGGATGGATGGATGGATGGATGGATGGATGGACGAACTGACAGATAGATAGGTGGACGGACTGATGGTTGGATGGATGAATGGATGTTTGGATGGACAGACGGACAGATAGATAGGCAGGTGGACGAACGGTTGGATGGATGGATGGATGGATGGATGGATGGATGAAGGATGGATGGATGGACAGACGGACAGACAGATAGGCAGATGGACAAACGGTTGGATGGATGGATGGATGGATGGATGGATGGATGGATGGATGGATGGATGATAGATGGATGGATGGATGGTTGGATGGACAGCCTTTTCTTAGAGTGATATAAATATAAGTAGCATACAGACAGTTGGATGGATGGATGGATGGACAGACGATTGGAAGGATGGATAATGGATGTATGGATGGACAGATAGATAGACAGATGGACGGACGATTGGATGGATGGATAATGGATGTATGGATGGACAGATAGATAGGCAGGCAGATGAACGGACGGTTGGTTGGATGGATGGATGAACTGACAAATAGATAGGTGGATGGATGGACGGACGATTGGATGGATGGATAATGGATGTATGGATAGACAGATAGATAGGCAGGCAGATGGACGGACGGTTGGTTGGATGGATGGATGGATGGACGGACTCTTTTCTTAGAGTGATGTAAATATGAGTAGCATTATTCCAGTCCAAGCTCAGTCTCAGCTGCTGTGTTTGATGAATGAATGCCGGCAGAATAAACAGGGCTTTTATCAGCCGATCTCTCTCATTGACGGTTGAAGCGTTAGATATTTTCCGAGAGGTCAGATCTGTGACACCGCTCATGTTCTGCATTGATCAGCTTGACCTTTTACTGAGTTTAAAGGTCAGATCAGAGCCGCGGAGGATTATTGTAAATGATGGGAATAACTCAGCGGTCAAAAGCGGTTCTGATGGGATCTGAAACATTTACATCACGCCTGGGGAGGCTGAAAACATCATGCGGAAATGCAGAGGAGCTGTACAAGGGATCGTTTTATTGCATCTATTAGAGGTGAGTGCATACCATCAGACGAAGAGAAGCGCATATCATATATCTAGAGCGATATCATAATCAGAAATCAAGCCATTAAACACTCAGCAGAGGCCTGAGAGCTATCATATTCACAATGTAGTCAGCTTTTAAAAATATTTTGTGAGCCAGTGAGCTGAATGCAACAATACGTGTTTCAAAAAGTACTGTCACATGACCTCACTGAAAACTGTCCCACAATCCAATGCACTGACCGTGGCTCATTACACAGTCAAAAAAGTTATTTGGTGCATGCTTTACAAGAGTTTTTGTGTTACTTGCCATTTTTTTGTAATAATTTGTGAAATTTACTTTACAAAATGTTCAGTGTACTGCCAAAACGGAACATATTCGTACATGCAATTAGATTAATATGTCAAATAAACATATTTCTGAAATGATAACCCAATGCACACTTGTCGAATTAAACTTGCAACATCCTAAAGTAACTATCTAGCACACTAGTGTTTAAAAAGTTCGCCTCTGCATACTGTTTTTCACAAAGCTTTACATCCTGTTTTCTTTGTCCGTAGTTTCCCACCATCATTTGTTTCTATGGTAGTATTCAGATCATTATGGCCCTGTCCCAAATGGAACCCTTAACCCTCGCGGTCTTTCTACGTGTCTGCACTTTCATGACGTAACACCGATTTGGCCCTGTCCCAAATGGCACACATCGTGTGCACTTTCGGTTTTGTGGACTTACAATGGCCGCTGCGTGCAACTCCGGTGAAAAATGAACCTAGAGGTAATTAACACATGGTTACCGAGTAGATCTTTCTCTGGGATGCATTTTCATGAAAATCGAATGTAAAGAGTTTTATCTCTAAAAACAGATTAGTTTATAACGCTAGTCTATGGGGCACAGAATAAGTAAATCACTAGTTAATACCACTAACAAGGCTCAAAATACAGTCCTTCCAGAAAAACGCGATTATGCGATCGCATGATTTAATGCATAATCAGCCAAAGTCCGCATATTTATGCGGGGGCCACATTTTTTCAATTACGCCGCACTTTTGCCGCGTAAATTGGCTATTTCCGCGTGCAAAATATGTGGGCTAGCATGATTTCATAATCCCCGCATTTTCGTTGCAAAAAAGTCATATATATTAGCAGAAAGTTGAAAAATGTTTGTTTAGTTTACTCAAGAGCCACCATCATCGCGCGTCACTCCCGGATAACAGGAAATGGGCAAAGAGGCGGGACGTGGGCGGAGCTGAGGTGACGTGATGACTAACAGACAGCAGATACATGGCAATCCACCTGTCACTCAAAGTGACCACGCCCTTAATTATGCAAGACTTTAAGGCTTTATATAATGTCAACGAATGAGTTATAAAAAACTTCACCCCCCTCACAGTCGTCATGAAGGACAAAATTTGCCGTATAGACCAAAACCACAATTTGTACCAGACTGTAAACGTGTTCTTCTCAGGCCCGGTTCCAGAATCAAATCACTGAGGGTGCTCTAGTCAAGTGCAGATAGGCTAAGCAACGGCTCCACCACAGCAGTGTACAGTGATTTATGATTATTTATTTACAAGTCATTTACCAATAATTGGAATTTCAAAAATATTTTGCTACAAATTGTCTATTAATCTATTAGTCTGCCTTTACATTGCTTTAATGCGTTACTAGCATTTTAACATACTATCTTCCTGAGAACCAGAAAAAAAGGTTTTGTGAATTTAGATTTTCTTTATTTTTTATTATTGTTTGGAGCATACAAAAAAATATTTTTTTTTTATTGTATTCCTATGTTATAGTCTATGCCATATCTTCTGCTCTGTAGAGGACACCAGAACCCCTTTATTGAGAAAATTAAAAGACATGAATAGACAAACAATGGGATTTTTTGTCATTCACCAATCAATTTTTATGCTTCAAGTTTTTTTTTTAAATCCAAACTTTGTATAAAGACGATTCTCAATGTTATGAAAGAAACAGAATAATTTGATATTCCATTTTTCTTTATACAATATGTGTGTAAACATGGCCATAAATGCCATTCACATTCTATAGGCAATGCATATATACACTGTATCTAATTTGCATATTAATGTGTTGTAATATAAAAAACGTGTAATAATATTTTCATAAGAATGTCTTGTATTTCATAAGAATATCCAGACTAAAAACTGTGAATGTTGTCAGAGAAATTCGTTAAATAATGCCCTCTACAGAGGCAAAACCTCTAATCTGGTTCTCAGGAGGATATTTCTATCTCGTGCAGAGTGGCATTTATATTTAGATGTCACTTTGCTACATGCAATTGGCCCATCAGTCCTCTTAGCAATAATAGTTTATTCAATGAATGACTGTAGCCTCGAAAGCGAGCCAAGACCGCTATACGATCACTAAAATGCTGTTGCTTTGTCAGTTCATCACGATCTCACAAAGTTCCTTTATACAAATGAAGTCGTCTTGTCAACAGTAAATCTCTTACTTACATCGTGTCTTGACTTTGTTTGTTATAGAGGTTTTGCGAGCCTGCATTAACTCAGCACTGAATAAAAACTCAGGCGTTTTGAGAGGTGTGATTCTGATCGCGTTCGAGAGATCAACCACTATTTGTGATTGGCTGCATTACTCACCACAGCAAAAACTCACTGTGATGCATTTGACGCTCTCCAGAACTCGGACACAAATGTGCAAATCTGCCAAATCTGTTTCGCCAATATTATTACAGTATCAACTGAGGGTGCTTTTGCTTGCGTTTGAGGGTGCTCTAGCACCCCCGTAGAACCGGGCCTGGTTCTTCTGCTGTAAAGTTGGGCATTTTAACATGAGCTCAATGAGATTCTGCTCCTTCTGGAGTCTGTCCCTAGTGGCCAGTCCAATAACTGCAGTTTAAGTCACTTCCATATTGACTTCAAACTGCGGGAGGAGCCGCTTGGCCATGACATGGAAGGTCAAGTACATTGCAGTGTGTTTCTGTTCTGTACACAATTTTGCAAATGTAGTAG
The DNA here is from genome assembly GCA_033150135.1 of Gobio occitaniae. Taxonomy (NCBI): domain Eukaryota; kingdom Metazoa; phylum Chordata; class Actinopteri; order Cypriniformes; family Gobionidae; genus Gobio; species Gobio occitaniae. The sequence continues at coordinate 37,757 of JARQWZ010004153.1, forward strand.
ATCGTCATGCATACACCAAATGTGCATATGCATGGTACACATTTCGTGTGATGCGAAAAAAGCAATAATAAAAGTATGGGTAATATGGCAGTAACGTTCCCAACAACCAAAGAGAGAATTTGCATGAGCATACTATGTGCATGAGATTGATGAGTCTATGGGAGACGCATGTTGCTAATAGATTTAATTAGGCTGATTTACTCTCACTGATGTGTGTGTGTGTGTGTGTGTGTGTGTGTGTGTGTGTGTGTGTGTGTGTGTGTGTGTGTGTGTGTGTGTGTGTGTGTGTGTGTGTGTGTGTGTGTGTGTGTGTGTGTGTGACCTCGATTCGGCAGTGATTGTTTTTGGATGCAGTCAAAGGCTGATGACCGTCCGGGCCTTTCCCACCCCATCACATACCTGCCTATTGGCTGCAAAATAATTAGCCACTTAGTATGCAAATGAGCGTTACAAAGCATGACCTTTCAAAAGCAGGAATGTAAATGTCTTGTTCCAAATCAGTCCCTTTGCAAATGAATGAAGGAGCAGTTTGGGTTTGTTTTGGTTGGGTTCGGTTTGTTTGTTTGCCAATCAGATACAGTGTATCAATGCGGCACGGAACGGAGGGAAAACTCTAAATTACATGCTACACAGGCAACCTGCCAATTTGATTCTTGAAAATCATATCAAGCCATAATACGGCAGCTGCAGTGTGAGCGTGTCATGCGCACACACGCTTAATGTGCCACAAAACACACTCTTTCTGCTTCCACAAAGAAGCTCAAGGTGCATGAAACACTCAATTACATTCTGCACCGAGACGTTTTTGATATATTGTGTTTTTGGGACCAAGTTTAGCTGGTTTAAACGGCCGTCAACCCCAAGTTATTGGAACTAAAGTTCATTTGGTGCTGATGGATGTTTTTCTGTCATAACGGCATTTGATCACCTCCACACTGACTAATTAGCTCCAATGATTGATATTTGGTGCAGTGGAAGTTTCTCGGCTCTGCTGCAAACGGATGAGCTCTCTTTATCACACACAGACAGTGTTTGTCAAGGACAGCACAGCTAATTGTTGGTTTTCTACAGCGGGCTGACATTGAATGAGTACTGAGACAGCTCGCTGTGTATTAAACATGCCGCTGGTATTTACAGTAAAACTATCAAAACAGTTAGTGAACCGTGGAGCTAACGTGATTATAATTAATCATGAGTGGTTTCATATTATGAATGTGTCATTTAGCTGATGCCGACACACACACTGTACAGGGTCACTCTGGTTTGAAGTGGTTAAAAACCTCTTCAAGGGCACAGGCGTGTGACGGCTCATGTGTCAGTCCTTGCGGGAGCTTGGCGCTTCAACCACTTAGTTGTTCAGATTTTTAACCCCATGCTGCTGTCAAACCAATAAATTGCTGTCTAATGAAAATATTGCAGTAGAAAGGCACAAAAAGTACGGTGTTGATAACATGGTGCAGTGATGGTCTCAGATCTACCATAAATAAAGTGTTGCTGAAACATCTATTTAATGTCAGATTTCATTGTGACAACTAACCCCAATATAGTGTGACAACAAGCCCCAATGGTGGTCAATGTGTAGGCTAATCTTTTGTCCTGGCCACTAAAGGTTAAAATGTTTTTAGCCGACATTTTAAGGGTTTTGTCAATACAGAAATTGACATATATAATAAGGTAGCCTCATTGTGACATAAGTAAACACGACATGTAAATACCAATATCATTCGGAACAAATTAATCACACAATGTTTTGAAGAATGTCGTAACCAAAGGTTGATAAGCCACATCGACTTCCATTATAGTGTAAAAGAAAATACTATGAAAGTCAATGTGGACCATCAACTGTTTGGTTATCTTCAAAATATCTTCTTTAGTGTTCAACAGAAGAAAGAAACTCATACAGGTTTGGAACAACTTGAGGGTGAGCAAATGATGACAGAATTTTCATTTTGGGCTGAACTGTCCCTTTAAGGTAGGCTACCAGAGTAAATTGAATCACATTGAATAATGATAATAATTATTATTACATTTATACAGCGGTTTTTCGACAATCAGCGCGCTTTACACATTCAATTACCATACCATGGTACCACCACAGTACTTTTATAAGAGTCATCAGAGTACCTGAGCACAAAAACACGGCGCAAAACGTGTTTGAAGGGGGATTTACTGTCTCAAATCGACGTGGGATCCTGCAGAAAGGCTAATTAAAGCCGAAAATTAAAAAAGAGCCGCGAAAACACGCACACACAGCGCGCGCTACCGAGAGAATCCAGTATCCTTGGCAGTACGATTCATTTTATGGAATCGGTTCACTCAGATGACTCGTTCCAATGAACCGCCATTCTCACATTGTTTTGATAACTCAAAGTGTCTTTTTTCTTGTCATTTAGCGCGGAGTTTTCGGTTACTGTGGTACTAATATTGCGTCATTGGTGTACTACGTTAGTGTCTAAAACATGAACATTAAAACAAAAAGGAAAATCCTTCTTGAAACTTGTGCAAACAGGTGTTTCACCTGCTTGTTGCCACCAAAAAACACGGTTTATGATTTAGATGATGTGGATTTTTATAAAGTTTCAGAAGCATTGCTCCTGGTATTATTACTAATATGAATTCGAGAGCAATTGTGTTTCCACCACAGCACAGTTACGCTCTGCGAATCGGATCGACTGAATCACTAAAAAAGCGAATCGGTTCAAAAGAACCATATTCGCTCGCGAATCGGACGCCACTACCACGGAGCGATCGAACCCCTCCCAGTTACTCCCGTGGCTCTTGCCACTAACACCAGACAACAATCTCCAAATATGTGCGAGCTCACATGAAATAACAAACGAGAGCGTCTCGTCATATATGTTTGAATGATTCCCCGAGGATGTGAGAGTCACGGATGCGCCGATCGATGAGTGTTTCTGTCGCAGGTAAGAGACAAACGCATGTCGCCTGTTGCTCAGCCACACATAAACACACATGATTGAGAGACACTGACGTGCATTCATCCGTGTCACATATGCATTTTGCATGCTGAGGATGCATGCTTGTATTAGGTGTAAAATAAGCGAAATGTACATGCGTCAGCTGGTGTTTGTTTGTGAGTGAATTATTGCAGGCGCGAATATGATATGCACCTTATGAATAGCAATTGATTGCATTTTGGATTTGCAGTGCAACGAGCATGACTGGTTTCTTTAAGCCAGCCATGCATGAGCAACTTACTTGCAGTTATTGATTAATCTCTCATAATGGAACTAATGATGATGTTTATTAAATGCAATCACGTTCAGTAGGGTGTGGAGAGCCTGTAATCTGTTAGATCACTCTTCAGTGCTTTACAAGTCGAGAAAAGTTATTTTCAGCACCTGGCTTTCTGGTTTAGACCTGCCTTTGAGTGCTTTGGATGGTGTCTGCTTGTGAAATTGCCAGAAGAAGGTGATGTTCCCTTTGATCACACCGGAAGGGTCAGATTTCAGGATTAATTCAGGGAAAATGCATTGGATCAAAGCTCTGCTGCTGCTCATATCTGATTGGATTATCATCACATTTGACATGAGGCGCCTTCAAAAAGACAGATTCAGATCTGCTGTTTGTTCTCATGTGATGATTTTGAGCCTTTTGCTATTTGTGCTGCATTATTTCGATGCTTCTGACAAATCCAGTGAGAAGCAAATGCTTAAAAAGACAAATATCCATGCAATTTCTCCATCAGACGCGGCTTGTTTACAAGTCGAGTACTTCAGTATATCAGCTACGACACCCAAACATCATTTTTGCACACATTCAGAGCTATATTGAGTAAATGAATGATGGCACGTGCATAAAAGCCATTAGGATTTCATTCTCCATAATCGTCACATTAAGAACTTTAATGTGTTGATGGTGAAAGCTTCACGATCTGTTTGGCTCTGCCTGATAATCTGATCAATGTGTTTTAATATTAAAACCTGCGGGCAGTCTCAAGTGAGTTGGATTTACATGATTTAATTGTGAACATTGGTCCCACATGAATCAATTCAGTTAAACAAACATAATTTGTTCGTGTAACTTCAACATCATGGAATGAAGTTGTTTTAAGTGACCCAATGAAGTACACTCAGATACGGCTCCTTATAATAATATATTTTAATGTTACACAACTGAATTATAATACTGCACTTGCTAGCTAACAAACTTTTAGCTAGCAATAGCACACATTAGTATCTTAAATGCTCAGCATTAAAAGCTCCTTCAGCAAAGCCGATATGACCATAGACTGTAAAAAAAAATATGGACGTAGTGTCGTGACGTCACCCATAGGATTCTGAAGAGCAGTTTTGAAGTGTAAAGTCGAGTTGGTCGTCGCCATCTTGTAAGCACGTCATCGCGCGTCACTCCCGGATAACAGAAAATGGGAAAAGAGGCGGGACGTGGGCGGATCTGAGGTGATGCGATGAACAGACAGCAGATAAATGGCTATCCATCTGTCACTTTAAACTTTAAAGCTTTAAATAATGTAAACGAATGGGTTATAAAAATATTCACCCCCCTCACAGTCGTCATGAAGGGCAAAATTAGCTGTATAGACCAAAACCACAATGTGTCCCAGATTGTAAACATGTGTTCTTCTGCTGTAAAGTTGGGCATTTTAACATGAGCTCAATGAGATTCTGCTCCTTCTGGAGTCTGCCTCTAGTGGCCAGTCCATGAATTGCAGTTTAAGTCACTTCCGTATCGGCTTCAAGAGAAACTGCGGGAGGTGCCGCTTGGTTATGACATTAGTATTGGTCCACAGCCTAAGCAAATGCTCACTCTTCTCCACAATGCTAACCCACTGTAATTTAAATTGTTCTAATAATTCTAACATAATTGAATATTAAACACTATTAAGTCTCCCCCTTTCTCATATTACTCAAAAATACGTAAAATAACACTTTTACACATAAAATAACATTTAGTCTCTCTTGATTTAGCCATATGCAAAGCATGCTGGGAACTAACAAGCCCCGCCCAGTTTCAGTTAATGCAACACAAATCATTCATGCAATCTCAACACAAACGGATTAAGTCAACTTCAATGTGACTTGTATTTAAGTGGATTGAACACAATCAAATTAAGTTAGGACAAAATGTATAGCAATTGTGTTGCTTGAGCTCATTTTGACTAAGCAATTCGAACAAGCAGTAAAAAATTTTTTATTTTTTGTGTAAATGTACCCCAGAAGCAAATCACATGAAATATTAAGACATGTTTTAAGGGAATGCTTCTTCAATAGAAGTTTTAAATGTTTTAGCATGAAATTAAATCAGCCTATCTATTTTCTAAATGCATGCTATTGATGTTATAGTGAATGATTCATTAATGCATTTTTTGTTTTATTTTTTAATTTGACCTCATATTTTTTTTAATTGAAATGTCTGGTGATGTCATATTCATAAGCAAAAATAAATTATTAAATAAGGTCTTATATGGTGATCATCTATGAGATTTATCTATGCTGACGAGTTATGTCATTATAGAAATGTTCCTCCATAAGAAACTGCAGTTTTATGTTTAAACAACAAATGTTGCTATGGAGCCCGGGGGTCCGTTCTTCATACGTGGCTAACTCAGTTAGCCGGATTTGATTGTTGATGATTTGGCATGATCTTGGATTGTTTGGTTCTTCGACGCTCATCCTGGACTTGCTGTCATAGCAACAGGTCCGGAAGCTTAAACCTGCTCGGGAGCGGCTGATTTCATGGGAACAGGATTAGATTGCATCTTGAGGTGATGCTAAAAATCTGTCCCAGCCACTGCTACTTTATTACAAGAGTTCATTACTCAACCAGGGGCAATAATAATAATTTTAAATAGTAATAATGTAAAAATGTATTTGAAAATAATATTATAATGTTGAGCCACTTGATTGAGAGATTTATTTGGGATGGGATAATTACTTGCTGTACACACATGCTGTACAGTTACTCTGAGCCGTGCATTAATTTGAGTGATGATGGGTATTATGGGATGGCTTGATGCAGATAACTTGATCTTGACCCTTAAGAAACATTAATTAATGCTGTCACGTAACAAATCTGCTTCAAATTGAATTAAAAATTAAATTAATTGCTATTTACAACATTGAACTAAAAATGTAAAGGGTGTACAAATACTATACAATCGTGAATATATATAAATAATTGGGAATCATGTTTAAAAAAAAAAAAAACATGTTTTGGTTGTTTCCTTATAAGGTCTAGAAATGTGTGTTTTTTTTTTTTTTTTTTTGCCAGGTGTCTTTTTAATTATATGATGTCTTTAGTTGCTGTCTTGCGCCAGCCAATCGCTGCACTGCTGATCGTGGTTTGGAGTATCGATGCATCTGCCCTCTTCAGGGAACGGCAGTAATCTCAGACAACTTCATCCGGATATTTTAATCCAATCCACAAATTCACAATCCCACAATCCACAATTCCAAATTAGCCAGAGATCAGTTATTACGATTATAAGATCTGGGATCTGTCAAATCATCTCAGATGTATTAAGTGACGTATGAAGAACGGACCCCTGATGTTTGATAAGTCAGGGATTGTGATGTGCAATCAGCACGTAAATATGGAAGAATAAACCCAGAACATGTGATCAGGACCCTGATGTGGGGCGGATAAATGTATAAATAGACATGGAATATTATATTATATTATATTATATTATCCACATTTATTTGTATAGTGCTTTTTACAATAAATATATTGTTTCAAAGCAGCTTTTATAGAAAATCATGTGTCTACATTACAATATAGAGTGATCTGTTATCAGAGGTGATATGTTATTATAATATATTATATATTTTTATATTATAGCCTATTTTTTATATTATAGCCTGTTATATTATAGCCTATTATATTATATTATATTATAGCCTGTTATAGCCTATTATATTATATTATATTATAGCCTATTATGTTATAGCATATTATAGCCTATTATATTATATTATAGCCTGTTATATTATAGCCTATTATGTTATAGCCTATTATATTATATTATAGCCTGTTATATTATAGCCTATTATATTATATTATAGCCTGTTATATTATAGCCTATTATATTATAACCTATTATATTATTTTATAGCCTATTATATTATAGCCTATTATATTATATTATAGCCTGTTATATTATAGCATATTATATTATAGCCTATTATGTTATAGCCTATTATATTATAGCCTGTAATACTATAGCATATATTATATTATAGCCTGTTATATTATAGCCTATTATGTTATAGCCTATTATATTATAGCCTATTATATTATATTATAGCCTGTTATATTATAGCCTATTATGTTATAGCCTATTATATTATAGCCTATTATATTATATTATAGCCTATTATATTATAGCCTGTTATATTATAGCCTTTTATATTATATTATAGCCTGTTATATTATAGCCTATTATATTATATTATAGCCTGTTATATTATAGCCTATTATATTATATTATAGCCTGTAATATTATATAGCATATTATATTATAGCCTGTTATATTATAGCTTATTATATTATATTATAGCCTGTTATATTATAGCTTATTATATTATATTATAGCCTGTAATATTATATAGCATATTATATTATAGCCTGTTATATTATAGCCTGTAATATTATATAGCATATTATATTATAGCCTGTTATATTATAGCCTATTATATTATATTATAGCCTGTAATATTATATAGCATATTATATTATAGCCTATTATATTATATTATAGCCTATTATATTATATTATAGCCTGTTATATTATAGCCTATTATATTATATTATAGCCTGTTATATTATAGACTATTATATTATATTATATTATAGCCTGTTATATTATAGCCTATTATATTATATTATAGCCTGTAATATTATATAGCATATTATATTATATAGCTTGTTATATTATAGCCTATTATATTATATTATAGCCTGTTATATTATAGCCTATTATATTATATTATAGCCTATTAGAGCCTGTTAATAACAGGCTATAATATAATATAATAGGCTATAATATAACAGGCTGTTATATTATAGCCTATTATATTATAGCCTATTATATTATAACCTATTATATTATATTATATTCTTGGTTGACCAAGATGGCGGCGCGAGTAGATCGCGAGGCTCAGGTTTTCTCCAGATTCTGCAATTTTGCGGTATTTTTCTTGTTCATCTCGGGTCTGTTCGTACAGAACAGTTGTGCCTTTACATCGTACACCCGCTGTGAGCTTTTGGATATTGGTTTGCGAATTTCCGACAGTTTTATGGACAATCTTCGACTCCTTCCTGAGATCGCTAGGACGCCCGAGGCGATGCGCTCTGCCCGGCCGGGCGGAAGTGCTAGAAGGCGGCGCTGTGATCGTAAACAAAGGCGGGGTAAGCGTGGAGGACTAAGAGCTAAGCTAAGGCTAACTCCTTACCGGCTCTCTTTACCCAGCATTTTCCTTGCCAATGTACGATCGCTAGTGAACAAAATGGAGGAGATTCGACTCAGCATCACACACAGTAAGAAACTTTTGAACTGTAACGTCCTAATCTTCACGGAAACCTGGTTAAACAGCGGAATACCGGACACCGCTATTGCGCTAGCGGGACGCCACACACTCCGGGCGGATAGAACATTAGATGGCTCCGGTAAAACCAGAGGCGGTGGATTGTGCATTTACATTAACAAAGCTTGGTGCACAAACTCTGCTATTGTTGGGAGTCATTGTTCAGCTAACCTTGAGTTTCTCATGGTTAAATGTAGACCGTTTTATCTACCGCGGGAGTTCACTTCCACCATTATCACTGCAGCCTATATTCCTCCGGATGCTGATGCTAAGCTTGCTATGAAAGAACTTCACGCAGCCATCAGTAAACAACAGACTGATCACCCGGAAGCTGCGTTTATTGTTGCAGGTGACTTTAATCACACAAACTTAAAGTCAGTGCTACCCAAGTTTCACCAGCATGTTTCCTGCCACACCAGAGGAAACAAAACCTTAGATCATGTTTACACAAGCATGGCTGGAGCTTACGTTGCGACACCCCTCCCCCACCTGGGACAGTCAGACCACCTCTCTTTGTTCCTCAGCCCCAAATATGCACCCCTCATCAACCGTGTGAAGCCATCAATAAAGACCATCAAGGTGTGGCCTGCGGGGGCAGATTCCACACTCCAGGAAAGGTTTCTAAACACAGACTGGAGCATGTTTGCTTCTCAAGCCACCAGTGGCGCTCACACGGACATTGACTTCTACACCTCCTCTGTATTGGATCATATCAATACCACCATTGACAGTGTTACAACCCAGAAACAGATCACCACATACCCAAATCAGAAGCCTTGGATGAACAGGGAAGTTCGACTCCTGCTGAAGTCACGCAATACTGCCTTCAGATCAGGAGATGCACAAGCCTACAGTACATCCAGAGCTAACCTGAAGAGGGGCATTAAAAAGGCCAAGCACTGCTATAAGCTAAAGATAGAGGGACACTTTTCCAACTCTGACCCTCGACGCATGTGGCAGGGCATTCAGGCCATCAGTGATTACAAACCCCCCCACTCCACCCCCGCAGCCACTGATGTCAACTTCCTGAACGAGCTAAATTACTTTTATGCTCGTTTTGAAAGAGACAACAGAGAAACTGCCACCAAGCTCAAACCCTCAGCTGACCCACCAATCACACTCTCCTCCACAGATGTCTGCAAGGCACTGAGCCAGATCAGCGCACACAAGGCTGCTGGACCAGACAACATCCCTGGTCGTGTTCTCAGGGCATGTGCGGAGCAGCTCGCTGAGGTTTTTACAGACATTTTCAACCTGTCTCTTGCCCAAGCAGCTGTACCATCATGCTTTAAACGCACTTCCATTGTGCCAGTGCCAAAACACTCTAACCCGAGGTGCCCTAATGACTACCGCCCTGTAGCACTCACACCCATCGTCATGAAGTGCTTTGAGCGGCTGGTCCTGGAACACCTAAAAGACTCTCTACCATCCACATTGGACTCACACCAGTTTGCCTACCGTAGCAATAGGAGCACAGAGGATGCCGTTTCCATGGCACTGCACTCTGTGCTCACTCACCTGGACAATAAAAACACTTACGCACGCATGCTGTTTGTTGACTTCAGCTCAGCATTCAACACTGTCATCCCAACCAAGTTAATAGCCAAACTTGGAGACCTGGGCATCAACACTTCAATGTGTAACTGGATTTTGGACTTCCTAACTGACAGACCCCAGAATGTTCGTTCAGGATTCACCTGCTCCACATCCATCACTCTTAACACTGGCGTACCACAGGGCTGTGTGCTAAGCCCGTTTCTCTACTCCCTCTTCACCTCCGACTGCAAGCCTGTGTATGGATCTAATTCCATCGTCAAGTTTGCGGACGACACTACGGTGATTGGGCTCATCAGCAACAACGATGAGACTGCCTACAGGGAGGAGATCCAGCACCTGGCCACATGGTGCGCTGATAATAACCTGCTCCTCAACACCACCAAAACGAAGGAGCTCATCGTGGACTTCAGGAAGGAGTCAAGAGGCACACACGACACCATCCACATCAATGGAATGGCTGTTGAACGTGTCTCCAGTTTCAAGTTCCTGGGGATCCACATCTCGGCGGACATGTCGTGGACGACCAACACCTCCAGCCTGGTCAAGAAGGCTCACCAGCGCCTCTTCTTCCTGAGGACACTGAGGAAGAATCAGCTCTCCTCGGCTATCCTGGTGAACTTCTATCGCTGCGCAATAGAAAGCATCCTGACCAACTGTGTGGCAGTGTGGTATGGGAGCTGCTCTGTTGCGGAGCGCAAGGCACTGCAGCGGGTGGTGAAAACTGCCCAGCGCATCACAGGGACTCCACTGCCTGCCATCGAGCACATCCAGAGGAAACGCTGTCTGCATCGAGCTCGCAGCATCCTCAAGGACTCCTCTCACCCAGCCCACAGACTGTTTTCTCTCCTGCCCTCCGGCAGGCGTTTCAGGATCCACCGGACCAGGACCAGCAGACTAAAGAACAGTTTTTTCCCCAGAGCTGTCTCTTTACTGAACTCAAACCCCCGTTGATCCACTTCCCTCATAAACTGCTAACTCTCCTACCTCACATCTGCCTTCACTTTGTTATTTGCACTACCGACTGTTTATTACAGTAACAACTGTTTACTTATGCATTCTGCACTACCATACCGTAACTGGATTATGCTCATTTGCACTGCCGACTGTATTTATAGTACCAACTGTTTACATTTGCATTTTGTACTTCTAACTGTAATATGCAACCACTTTCCACTGCACTTTTACACTTTTTTTTTTCGGATAGCTCTGTCTTAATTTATTGCACTACCTTAATCCACTGCTATATTCCTCATCTTGCCTAACATATTATTGTATACCTCTAACTGTAAAAAATTCTGTTTAAAGTACTAGCCATCTGTATATTATATTCATAGTACATATTCACCTGTAAATTCTGTTTATAGTAATAGCCATCTGTATATTAATTCACTGTACATACTCACCTGTAAATTCAGTTCTGTTTATAGTAATAACCATCTCTCTATTTATACATATTTATATATATTCAGTATATTTCCATGTCCTGCACTTATGCAACCATTGTATATCCTGCACTTGCTGCTATTGCACTTCTGGTTAGACCTAAACTGCATTTTGTTGCCTTGTACTTGTACTTGTACTTGTACTTGTGTAATGACAATAAAGTTGAATCTAATCTAATCTAATCTAAACTAATCTAATATTATAGCCTATTATATTATAGCCTATTATATTATATTATAGCCTGTTATATTATAGCCTATTATATTATAACCTATTATATTATATTGTACTATATTATATTATAGCCTATTATATTATATTATATTATATTATATTATATTATATTATATTAATTATATTATATTATATTATATTATATTATATTATAGCCTATTATGTTATAGCCTATTATATTATATTATAGCCTGTTATATTATAGCCTATTATATTATAACATATATTATATTATAGCCTATTATATTATATTATAGCCTATTATATTATATTATAGCCTGTTATATTATAGCCTATTATGTTATAGCCTATTATATTATAGCCTGTTATATTAAAGCCTATTATGTTATAGCCTATTATATTATATTATAGCCTGTTATATTATAGCCTATTATGTTATAGCCTATTATATTATATTATATTATAGCCTGTTATATTATAGCCTATTATGTTATAACCTATTATATTATATTATAGCCTGTTATATTATAGCCTATTATATTATATTATATTATAGCCTGTTATATTATAGCCTATTATATTATATTATAGCCTATTATATTATAGAGTATTACTTAATACACAAGCTTTATTGAAACATGCAGTTTCCTGGATAAGTCATTTAAACATTGTTGCCATGGGCAACAGTCATTTTTCTGGAATATTTGACTTCTGAATGTCACTATTGACCAATCAGAATAATTCCAATTATATCATGTATTTTAATTTATGATTCATCTAGAATACATCTCACCTGAATTTCAACAAAAGTAGTGTGTTGACAGTATATGAATGACGCGTTGTTTCAGTTCTCATTTTCTGCAATGGCCTGTCAGTTGTAATAGTTTGCTCTTCCATCACGTATCCCATGTGGCAGGCGTACACACACATGACATCAGCCGGACGTGCCTGGGCTTCATTCAGTCAGTCAGTCCACACTGGCTCTCAAGAGCCTCCGGCGACACACACACACACACACACACACACGCTCTACACTATGTCAGGACTCCTGGGATACTTATTTTTACTCCATTTGTTACAGATGTGCATGCCTCTGTAAATGAGCATGTTCTTGCTCAGCTGATTCAGTCCGGAGCTAAATGCAGCGCGCAGGTGACACACACTTCCACCCGCTGGTATCTATCTCTCTCTTTTCTCTTCAGTTGTTTACATCAATCCAATTGGCGTCATGTACTGTATGCACACGAGCGGCATGTGTTAATGAGTGTTAATTATAGCTCTCCCTCGCCGCCTCGAACACAGACGCTTTACAGTATGTCAGGTCAGGGTCACTCAAACGTTGAGATGCCACAGACCCCCGAATATGATCCTCCTCGTGTGAGGGACCCCATCCTGACATTCAGAAGACATCTGTCATTTATACACACACAATTATTAGTGTTGTAGTACTTGAGACCAGTCTTAAGACCATTTTTTGAAGGTCTTGGTCTCAGACTTAGAGGACTCTGGATTTTGTTTCAAGACCAGTCAAGGCCACAACTGCTGGGATATTAATAAATTGCCAGTGCATTGTCTGATTATTTATTAACATCATTAATGTAATTGGGTAATATCATTCGATTGGTAACAGCTCTATATAGTGTCTTATTCTAATTATATTTATTGATTAAAAATAAATCATTTCTCAGGCGGTAATGTGGATCTTTATGAATTTAAGGAGTGCTGGTCTTGTCTTGGTCTCAACACACATTGGTCTTGGTCTCGGATTAGGTGGTCTTGACTACAACACACCAATTATACACTAAAAAATTCATATTATATCTCTAACATTAGTTATGTTACTTTATTATATATCTTTTCTACTCACTCACTATTATAATGTACTGTTAAATGTATCATATTATATTAATCACATTTTTTATTAATTTATTTTAATCTAATTTATCTATTTTCTTTACATTTAACATTTAATCATATATTTATTGTAATATTTATATATATCAAACATTTGCAAGTTTGTATAAGCTAATTTATTGTAATATTTTAATATTATTATTATTATTCACATTTTTACAGTTTTAGGCTTTTCCACATAAATGTATTTAATTTTATTTTATCATTCTTTTTTTTACATTTTTATCATATTGTAATTTAACACTTCAATCTAATATATTTGTTTACTTCATTTATTTTTCATTTTTTTCTCTCTAGTTCTCTCGACTTTTAAGAAAATGTATTAATAGGAAATTAATTAAATTCATAACAAAGCACATTTATTTATTTACTTAAATAAATACATACATAAAGAAATACATGTCACATATCAAATTGATCTACAATATTTCCTTTATAAGATACTCTTAAAATGTTTTTGAAATTCAATTGACTTTTTGAGTTGTGATGTTTCAAAGACCTAAAATTTCAGGTGATGCGACCAGCAAATTTACATTTAAAAGTATCAATTCCCACTGCAAAATGAAGTAAGAAATATAAATGTAAACTATTATATAATGTATACAAATAATAATAAAATAAAAATAATAAAACATAACTCCTAATGGAAAATTGTGTTCTGAACACAGAAAAGTGTCCGTTTATATGAATTAGACTAAAAGGGCAAGGAAAAGGGAATTTACCATGTGATATGCATATCAGAATGATTCATATGTATATTGTATATATGTATATTATTCTAAATGAATATATGCTCGCTCCACCTGACATTTTCTGGGTGGTAAAATCAGAAATCTTGTTTAATAATGAATTAATGCTGTCTTACCAATATGAATCAACACCATACATTTTTCACAAAAAAAATGTTGCTTAAAAAAAAAATGTATCTTCCAAAAAATAATATTTTTTCTTATTTGTCATTGACCCATTTACATTTGTCACTGTTTTTCTCTGTCTCTCCTTTGCGGCCCCTGGGGGTCCCTGGTCTTCTGTTGGTGAAGCTGCTTTGAAACTGTAGTTGGCCAACGTTCTGGTGCTCGAATGTTTGTGAACCCTTTCAATTTTTCTATATTCCTGACTCAAAACATCATAGAAGTCCTAAAAGTAGACAAAGAGAACCTAATCGAAGAAATGAAGGGAAAAAAAGATGGTCCAGTAATTACATATCTGTGAGTGGCAAAAGTATGTGAACTCTGGTTTTCAGGATCTGGTGTGACGTCTTGGACGTTTTGTGTAACTTCAGATCAGTCCTGCACAACGGATGTTAGCCGTTCCTCAGTAAAGAACAGCTTCAGCGCTGGGATGTTGGTGGGTTTCCTCACATGAACGGCTTGCTTTAAGTCCTTCCACGACATTTCAATTGGATGAAGGTCTGGACTCTGACTTGGCCATTCCAGAACATTAACTTTGTTCTTTTTAATCCACTTTCTTGAGCTTCAGTTTTAATTGACCTTATTCCTTTAGAATTTGCTGGTATAATTCAGAATTCATTGTTCCATCAATTAGTGTTGTCATGATACTGGAATTTCTACCTTTGATACGATACCTTGAAAAATATCGATATTCGAATTCCATTTCCAATACCACAGGGAAAACAATTTTTTAATCTTTTTGTACGTTTGCTGATCATTTGCAAGAGCGTTCACACAGCGCAGGGAGGCTTTATAGACCTTTATCACAGCAGAACTGATTACTGGAAGTGCGAAGCAGTGTATCGATTCTTCTGGTTATGGTTTCCAATGTGCTGTTAACACCTAGCTGACTAAACGCCTCTTAAAATGAGCATCCACAGGATCCTTTTAAAATCCGGACATTTTCAGAGACAGGAGAAGAGGGAAACTGATAGTTACGGTGTACAGGATTTTCCAAACTCAAAGGAACTTTAATCCAACGCAAACCGTGGCTCGTAAACATACGTGATTATTTCACCAAACGGTGTCAGTGCTCGTCTTTATAGTGACCGCGATCCTGATGAATAAGATCAGAATAACATATTTATTCATCAGTATTAAATATTTTAGTCAATATTCGGTGTCGTTTTTCATTGACAATCATTTCACTGTATGCAATACACACATTTATGCCATAATTTAATCAAATGCAAAATAAATGCACTAATCAAATGTTTAACATCATTATATTTTTACCATGCATTCATTCATCTATTTAATACTGCTCTCACGAAAATTAACCATGGTTTTACTACAAATAAAGCCAAAAAAACATGGTTATTGTTGTTAACAGTGTTGGGGAAAGTTACTTTGAAAAGTAATGCATTACAATATTGCGTTACTCCCTTAAAAAGTAACTAATTGAGTTACTTAGTTACTTTTTAAGAAAAGTAATGTTACGTTACTTTTGCGTTACTTGTTCTCACCTGGGCTGGGCTTGTTTTTGTTATAACAAAGTTATATTTTTGTGCAACGGTAAAGACCTCTTCATACCAAAATTAAAATAATAAGCCCCTGGCTGAGGTAAAAATGCAAATTCCCGCATGAACAGTCGAGGGCGCAGCTCTGGATAATGGTAGAATAGGATGCAGGAGACAAAGGTTTTACCAATAAAAACAAAAAATCAAGTAATTTTCATCATCAAAGGTCAGCAGCAAGACATTGGTAAATTAAATATAAAGGTACATTTAATTATTGGAGGTTTGCATAGTACTCTGATGACATTTTACTGATTTTATTCATTTTGAGGAGTACAGAATCTTTACATTTACATTTATGCATTTGGCAGGTGTTTAACCAAATGACCAGATGTTTATTGTGCAAGTGAGATTAATAAATGATCACATTTAGTCCGGAACTACAATAACCCTCATGTTTACACACAACGCCTCTGCGCTTATTTTTCTCAACATGGGGGCAGGAGAGCTGTCAGTTAAATTAATGTGAAAAAGTAACTCAGATATTTTGTTGTAAATTTGAAAAGTAATGCGTTACTTTACTAGTAACTTGGAAAAAGTAATATTATTATTTAACTCAAGTTACTTGTAATGCGTTTCCCCCAACACTGGTTGTTAAACCATGGTAACAACAAATCAAACTATGGTATTTGTAGTAAAAAATAATACAAATGGTAATCAATCCACACAACAACAAAAAACATGGTAACTACATTTTTACTATAATAAAACCATAGTTATTTTTTTTAAGAATTTGATTGATATTTTTTTTATCAATCAAATTCATTTAAAAATGTAAATTCAACAGGTTTGAAATATGATCATCAGTAAGAGAAAACACTGTCAATGAGAAGACGAACACTGGACTGCGGCAGGTTAGTTGGGAAATTGGTTTTTTTATTATTCAAGAATGCACTTTTGGAAGGGAACATTTCAGCAGGCTGAAGATATGGGATGTATGATCCTCAGTTTGGAAATGCATGGGTCTGCTACACACGAACGTACTCCCGCGTATTATATTAAAAGAAGGATGTCCATCCCACCGTATCAGTCTCACCCATGCTTTCCTCAAATCTTTAAGTGTCAGGAAATGGTGAAATCTGAGGTAAGGGTGTCGTTGTTTAGAAGAGCCGGGCGAGAGGATTCAGACATTAGTTTTGATTGCATTGATAGAACCGGAAGTAGCGGTACACTGCTTCACTTACTGGAAATAGGACGTTTTGATAAAGGTCTATTTGAAACTCTGAACTAAATTTACAAAGACAGTTAAACAGTCAATAATAAAATAAGAACAAATAAACTAATTGCAATACAATACAATACAATATAATACAATAATAATACAATAAGTAATACAATAGAATAGAGACAAATGACAACAGATTTAAAGGGTTAGTTCACCCCAAAATGAAAATTATGTCATTAATTAAATTCTGTCATTAAAGCTGATGCTGAGAAAGGCTTCAGATCGGCCTCCCTTGGCATTCAGTACATTTACACTCCCAAGACCCATAAAAGGCACTTAAAACGTCATTACAAAGTCCATCTCACCACAGTGACTCTACAATAATTTTACGATGCGACGACAATAGTTTATGTCCGTAAAAAAAATCAAAATAACACCTTTATCCATCTTGTTCTTGTCTTCCGTGTGTGCCTCCACGACGCATGCGCGAGAATATGACGTAGATCCGGCGTTCGGACACATGACCCAGAAGCGATTTGTTTACAAGCAGAGGAAGACGCACGTGTCTAAGCTGTTGAATTCTACATTGATCGTGCTTTAGGTATCGGCGTAGTTCTCAAAATGGGGCTTAAGTGTGCATTTCATGGATTCCCGAACGCCGGATCTACGTCATATTCTCGCGCATGCGTCGTGGAGGCACACACGGAAGACAAGAAGAGGTTGAATAAAGTCGTTATTTGGGTTTTTTTTTTCGCACAAAAACTATTGTCGTCGCATCGTAAAATGATTGTAGAGTCACTGTGGTGAGATGGACTTTGTAATGACGTTTTAGTGCCTTTTATGGGTCTTGGGAGTGTAAATGCACTGAATGCCAATGGAGGCCTATCTGAAGCCTTTCTCAGCATCAGCTTTCAACTAAAATATCTTCATTTGTGTTCCGAAGATGAACGGAGGTCTGACGGGTGTCGAACGACATGAGGGTGAGGAATTAATGACAGAATTTTCATTTTTGGGTGAACTAACCCTTTAAGCTTTTCAAGTGGGTCTAACCATAATCAGGTAAGAAATACTACAGTAATCAAATGTAAAAATAATACTGAATAGACTTCATTGTAAAAATTAAATACAAATGAATGCCATATTGCGCCAGAATGCCCACCACACACCAGCTTATGGTGGAGAGGAGACCGAGTGATGAAGCCAATCAAGATAGGGGGATTATTAGGGGGCCACGATGGACAGGGGCCAATGGGCAAATTTGGCCAGGATGCCGGGGTTACACCCCTACTCTTTATCGAAGGACATCCTGGGATTTTTAATGACCACAGAGAGTCAGGACCTCGGTTTAACATCTCATCCGAAGGACGGTGCTTTTTACAGTATAGTGTCCCCATCACTATACTGGGGTGCCCACACAGAGCACAGGGTGAGCACTAGGGTTGGGTACCATTCACATTTTAACCGGTACCTGTACCGGTACAGTGTTAATTTCATTGTCGAATAATTTTCGTCATCCTTTTTGTCAACAACCTTTTTTCACTGACGAAAACGAGACGATAACTAAATAAAAACTAGTGTTGGATGACAAAAACTATGACGAAAATCAACTGTTATTTTCGTCAACAAATAAAAACGAGATAAAAATGTTAGGGAGGGACGATTAGGGTAGAGATCCAGTCAGAACTGATGTCCTGAACAGATGCGCACATTTGATTTGAACGTGCTGATCTAACCGCTGGAAAATGCGGCGCTGTTGCTCTTCTCCAGGCTCACGCATCCCCAATCCAGCGCTCCAGAGCGGCTCACAATCAATGAATAGCGCACATTTATGCCAGGCAATTGTTTATGAACTAATGCTGATGAATAATGACAATGTTTACTTTACCATGTTTATATAGTAATATGTTTTAGACGGTTGTAACAACGCATATTTTATCTCCTGAACTTGAATGAGCTCCTGCAACTGCAATAGTAAGGCACATACATTTCAAAATAAAAGTCAATGTGTATTTCGAGCTTGTTTGTAATTAAAAGTCACGCATTATATATTCGTTTTTGCTTCCACAATAAACTGTATTTAATTTAATTCCCATTTAATTCATATTCAGGAGGAAAGACCAGTATTTGACACATATTCAATAAAGTATCAGGGTTATAATAGTTTAACTAAAATCTAAAACTTCATTACTTGAAATTAAATAAATTGCCATGAATTTGAGTTTCTGTGTGTTTATGATATGACGGCGGTCGTTTTTCTCAAATGAAACGGTAAAATGCTCATGAAGTGACTCTCTGGAGATGACGTTCGTGCGTTCATGTCCTCATATGAGAGGCAGAGATGGAAACATGCGACCTTCACGCGCGATTCTGAGTGTGAGAGTGTGTGTGAGGTAAACTCATAGACTGTAAACCGCGCGTCTAAGCATTCATTCGCACAGAGACACGCATGATTCGTATTTAAATGGTCTTTTGAGGTTTAATATTCACAAACACTAGTCTATATCACAAAATGCATTCTCAGGTACCAAAATTTGGTACCGATTGATTTCATGTGAATCGGTACTCGGTAGTACCGACGTAATTCGGTCGGTGCCCTTAAAAGTACCGAGTTCGGTACCCAACCCTAGTGAGCACCCCCTGCTGGCTTCACTAACACCTCCACCAACAGCAGCCTAGTTTTCCCATGAGGTCTCCCATCCAGGTACTGACCAGGCTCAGCCCTGCTTAGCTTCAGTGGGAAACCAGTCTTGGGCTACAGGGTGATATGGCTGCTGGCGATTGACGTGACAGACAGCAGCAGGAATATAAGGCTGCTGTCACTTTAAGAGCTTATGCACGGATCTAATATACAGCATTTACGCTCAAAAACGGAATGCGTTTACCAGAATACTCATCAAGAGGAAAAATAACTCAATTTGGTACTCACAAGCTGTTTGAGAGGCAGCTTTATGTGCGCAGCAAGTGTGCCGCCCTCGTGTTGAAAACAGAAGCCGATGCGTCTCGATCGCATTTGGTCCCAGTATAGCTCATAAGCCCCGCCCCTCCATGTATTACAATGGACGCGAGACAAACTAAACAATCAAATTACACTTCAAATTATTTTTCCCCAAGATGGTTTCTGTCATTGTAAGCAGTTTTTATCACAATTATTTTATTTCAAGTGTTCGTTTTTTAAATAAGTTTAGTTTTAGTTAGTTGTTTGATGCTATAAAAATGGGGGTGTGTCAGCACCATATTCTGACCTCAGGCGGCTTCACTTTTCTCCAGTGGAAGGATGCGTCGTTCATATTTGTTTACAGTCTATGGTGCGCACCACTTATATATATCAGTGGTGGGCGCACTTTTGGTGTGAGCGCGAAACCTGTGCAAATTAGTAAAGCTAAGCACAATACCCACAACCCCACGCCAAACTTCATGCCTTGTAACCAGTGTTGGGCACGTTACTTTAAAAAAGTAATTAGTTATAGTTACTAGTTACTTCTTACAAATAGTAACTGAGTTACATTATGTCAGGGTTTTTCCTGGGTCAAAAATGGTCTTCGGTGGTGGCTGACAGACATGGTCATCCATACACACACACACACACACACACACACAGAGGTAAAAAGTACCCTATCCACGTGATCTGCAAGCGCAATACTGACAATACATTTTAAATAAATTCAAAGAAAGTTTGTAATTTTTGCTTATCTTATTTTGATACCTTGATGATTGTTTTTGTTCCTCATTTTTACACTATTTACAGATAATTGTTTTGGTATATAATCATATCAATATCAAAAAGTAGTATTAAAAAAATGAACAAATAGCCTAATTTTCTGCCATATACAATTTCATCAGCTAGCTAATAACAACTTTGTTCTGGGTTCACCTCACTCCAGTCTAAACTAGATGATTTTAGGCTATTTATCTTACTACACATTGTGAACATAAATAAGCTGAAATCTTACTCTTACACCGTCTCTTGCTAAATTGGGTAAGCACACTTGTGTTCTCATTTCAGATGTGTTCAGAGTAAATTAATTAACTGATTTGTTAGTTCAGTGTTGGACAGATCAGTTGTTCTAACCAGTCGTTAAAATTATTCGGTTCAAAGGAGTCATCAGGTTGCGAGTCGGACATTAGCAGACGCAGTGTTTCCCAACCTTTTTTTCGGTCATGGCACCTTTTGAAAAAGTTCTCCATTTTGTGGCACCCCCTCGCACACGTTACGCTTCAGTATTTGCTATGTTCAGGGAAAAAAGGACTACTGTCAAATAAAAATAAAGAACATAATAAGAACAAATAATTTAAATACAAGCAGCAGCACAAATACTATTGAGCAAAGATACTAATAAAATAAACTATGCTTTTCAGGTTTTTCAGGTACGTCTAACATTAGTTTTCAGGTACAGAAATTGATCAAATGTAAAATAACACTGCATATTTGACTGTATAAATTAAAGATTAATCCTATTAAACTTACAAAAGCTATTCAATCAAGAGCAGTGAGTGATGTCCTTGTCTTTTGTTGTGTGACATTAAACAGACAGCAGTAAAGGCTACTGCCCCTTTAAGACCAAATGCCGGATATGCGTCGTCTTTCTCGACTATTAAGTTTACTTAAGGCATATACAGACTATGTCTGCTAGAATACTCATCAAGATGGACATGTTGACATACTTTTGTGTGAGTTTGTCCGTTCAAGAGCAAGACTTGAAAGAGAACTCAATATTTGCGCGCTGTGAGACGTGTGCGCGCTTTCGGATGAGTGCACAGAGACAAATTTTCTCACAGCGCGCGCGACTTCCATAGACTGTAAGGGCGACTTCTCATTCGCGTCACGCATTACTACACCCGGGTGATGACGGCGAAAATTACTGTTTATACGGCAGCACTTGCACTCGAGAGAATTGTTTGAACAATTTGAACGAAAAATATGAAGGACTTTTACACG
>JARQWZ010004153.1:65000-87500 GCA_033150135.1 Gobio occitaniae
TTTGATAGATCCCTGTTGTTTAAATTAAACAGGGCACACACTGACACCTGATTTTCATCCCATTGATTGAAAACATCTAAGAACAGCCTAATTTCACCTTCAAGGGAACTGCTAATCGAGCTTCGCATACTTCTGCCACTCACAGATATGTAATATTGGACAATTTAATGACCATGTATTGTTTTGTCTCATGTGTTTGAGTGGGTTCTCTTTGTCTACTTTTAGGACTCTGATGATGATGTTTTAGGTCATATTTATGCAAAAATATAGAAAGATCACAGTGGGCCTTTTTAAGTTGTTTTTCCTTAGTCAAATACACAAAATGATGTTAAAAATGTCCATCTTTAGTGAGTAAGTTAGTCACACAAACACAGTTGGTTATGTCTTTCGCGAATGTAAATAGTGCAATAGTATGCGTACAAATAATATGAAATCTAAACTAGGGCTGTAAACGAATATTCTAAATTCGAATATATATTCGAATAGTTTTTAAAAAACGAATTTCGAAGGTGAAAATTAATATTCGAATAAATAAAAAAATGGGGGGAAAAAACGCCCGCGGTAGTAGAGGCGTGGCTGTCTGCTTTGCGAGTGGGCGCGCTAGCGCGCCTGAAGCCTTGTGTACTTTGGCCCGTCTCCAGAGCGCGAGCCCCCGCTGACTGCGCGCGCTCCTCCCCAAACGGACGAGGTGTTTAATTTTGACGCGCTCGCCGTTGTGCTTTTCTTTGAAACGACAGATGGCGACTCGGAGTAATTGTTCTATAAACTATCAGGAAAAGTGTCGAGAAGAAGTGGGCTAATGTACACAGGTGACGATATTTATTTTAGTACACTTCACCGAAAACCACACCACAAAAGAATCATGTAAAACAGATCAAAATAAACCTTGATATTACTTGTGACATGAGAACAAAATGTATGTCGAAATGTAACGTTAACTTATACAACTCAATTTATGATATCTAAATGTTTCCTAATTTCACTAAACACTTTAGTGAGTTTTCACTTAGTTTCGTGAACTTTTCTTTATTAAACGAGCTTTTTTATGCTTTTGTAGGCTCGTTTTGTACATATAAGCAACTAATTTGTATGTGCAAACTGGACCACCCTTACTTTGCATCGCCCGCCACAAGCTCTCTGTCTGCAACACGACAAGAGGCCATAACAGAGAAATTAATTTTGTTAATTTGTAAGGACATGAGAGCGATCAGTGTCGTGGATGGGGCAGGCTGGAGTTCTGAAAGCAATGGAACATAGATATTGCATGAATGAAGGATAAATGCACTGCTTCCACTGGTTTGATTATTTTCCGTTTCATGTCAAGGAAAAGTTCCATGTTCACCACAGCACAGCTTGCTCGGAGCATTCAATAATATGCTGTAAAACTTCTATAAATATTGTTTCAATCACTGAATGAAGCCTGCTATATTTGGGACAAGAGTCGCGACCTTAAATTGCTTCCACAAAACTCTTGATCAGCTCTCAAAATGTGTGTGTTCATTTAAGCCGTTATGAGCAGAGAGCATGAGTGCGAGAGAGAGTGAGGTCTGCGGTCTTTAGCCATTAGTTGATTTACTTGTTTTTGTGTAGGTAATACGTTGTCAAATATGTTTAAACTTAAATAGACTACCTATATAAGTAGTTATGTGTCTTTGTATTAATCTGTCCTGTTATTGACGTAATGCGCGTCATTGATAACATGCGCAACCAGATGTTCGAATAGTTCGAATATTCGTGCTTTTTTTAGAGGGAATATTCGAACGTCATTTTTGAGCAATTTTGACAGCCCTAATCTAAACATCACTGGTTGAAACAAACTTAATTAGATCGTTTGAATTATGCACTCACCTGTCGATCTCTTAATGTCTTGTACAAGACAGGAATGGCAAGTCACAGATGCTTGGCAAGGTTTGATAGTTCTTCAGCAGTTTTATAAGCAAAGTAATTCCAAATTTCACGTCTAATCCTATCTTTATTAATTAGTTTTGGGCGTGTATTTTAACTGTTCAAGAGGGAAATGGCCTGTGGGAAGAAACTGTTCCTATGCCTAGATGTCCTAGTGGCCAGTGGTTGGAGTCGCCGTCCTGATGGTAACAGTTCAAACAGGAGGTGTCCAGGATGAGTGGAGTCTGCTCTTGTGGGAGGTTGAACTTCCTAAGTACAGTCTCTGCTGGGCCTTTTTCACCATGGAGTCAATGTGATTGTCCCACTTCAGGTCCTGAGAGATGGTAGTGCGCAGGAACCTGAATGACTCCACTGCTTCCACAGTGCTGTTCATGATGGTGAGTGGGGGAAGAGCTGGGCTGTTCCTCCTGAAGTCCACTATCATCTCCACTGTTTTGAGCGTGTTGAGCTCAAGGTTGTTATAACTGCACCAGAAAGCCAGCTGTTCAACCTCCAGTCTGTAAGCAGACTCGTCACCATTTTGGATGAGGCCGATGACAGTGGTGTCGTCTGCAAATTTCAGGAGCTTCACAGAGGGGTCTTTAGAAGTGCAGTCATTGGTGTACAGGGAGAAGAGCAGCGGGGAGAGAACACACCCCTGGGGGGCGCCAGTGCTGGTAGAGAGTTTCCCCAGTCTCACTCGCTGTTTTCGGTCTGTCAGGAAGCTGGAGATCCATTGACAGATTGAGGATGGCATGGAGAGCTTGGTCAGTTTAGCTGAGAGAAGATCAGGCATGATTAAGGGTGTAACGGTACATGTATTCGTACCGAACCGTTTCGGTACAGGGCTCTCGGTTCGGTGCGCGTGTGTACCGAACGGTTCCAAATGCAATCCTTAACAGTACACAGTCGGTTTGTTTTAAGCGCGGAACACACTTCAATCTAGGATTCCCACTCGAACATAATCAGTATTCTGTCCATTTTATCACGAAATTCTAACGATAAATGCCGTTTTGACGCTCTTTAATGTGACGACTGATCACTGTAGGCGCGTCAATTCAAGCGGCCGCGGCGCGCGCGCGCGAGTGAACGCGATCATCTCTTCCAGAAGAATAAACATGAATTAATATCTTAAGGTATGTTGAGGATAACACTTACTGAAACGTATCATATGTCGTGTAATCGCTCAATCAGTGTTTCAATCGCGGAAAGACGTCAAACAGCATCATTTACCTCAGAAGTCATTCAGTGTCCACAGCTGTTAATTCACTAGAGAAATCAACTCTTTCACTAAATATATGCACTATATTAGCTACATATATATATATATATATATATATATATATATATATATATATATATATATTTATAATATAAATTCTACTTAACCTGTTAGAGTCTTGATTATTTAATCCTATGTTTAGATAAATCTGTCATGAAAATGACAGTCACTAAGATTATATTTCAACAACGAATTGGAGAAACAAAAAAAAATTATAATTAGATTTAGGAGTTAATGCAAAAACTGCCTTATGTGAAATTTACATGTTTGCACACAATGTGTTATTTGAGTGTTGATTATCCTATATCTAAACATGAAAATCAGCTGAATGGCTCATAGTTTGGGCTCTGTTGTTAACCTTTAGTATTATAGTAATAATGTGCAAGTAAGGGCTCCCTATATAGTTTACAGCATTATCTTTAAGAAACTTTTAGTTATAATTTAATTTATTTAAGGACAGTCACAATATTTTCAGTAAACCACTATTTAATAAAAAATAAATAAAAAGCCATTTCTTAAAACTGCTGTACCGAACCCGTACCGAGCCGTGACTTCAAAACCGAGGTATGTACCAAACTGTCAGTTTTGTGTACCGTTACACACCTAGACATGATGGTATTGAAGTCCACAAATAAGATCCTTGCGTAAGTCCCAGGTCTGTCGAGATGTTGCAGGATATAATGCAGTCCCATGTTGACTGCATCATCCACAGACCTGTTTGCTCTGAAGGCAAATTGAAGAGGATCCAGCAAGGGTCCAGTGATGTCCTTCAGGTGGGCCAGAAGCAGTCTTTCAAACGACTTCATGACCACAGACGTGAAAGCGACAGGTCTGTAGTCATTAAGTCCAGTGATTTTGGGTTTTTTGGGGACGGGAATGATAGTGGAGCGTTTGAAGCAGCAGGGAACTTAACACTGCTCCAATGATCTGTTGAAGATCTGCGTGAAGACTGGGGCCAGTTGGTCAGTGCAGGCTTTCAAACAGGCAGATGAGATGCCGTCTGGGCTTGAAGCTTTCCTAGTCTTCTGTTTTTTGAAGACTCTGGTTACGTCTTCCCGCAGACCTTAAGCTCCGGTTGGATTTAGGGGGGGGATGATGGGGGACGTGTGAAGTGCAGATCAGAGCGGGTGTGTGGTGTGAGACTGGGCTTTTCAAACCTGAACAGATACGTTTACGCTAAATACAACTAGAAAACTGTCTATGAATCTTATTTTTGCATGGATGTAGTTTCAGTTTTAAGTTTGATTTCTGTGTGTATGCAAACATTCAATCATTTATGCACAAATAATTGTTTACTGTATGTTCTGGTCCACTGGATTCATTCTGACTGCATTTGTCTATTCATACATTAAATAACATCGGATCCAACACTACCGGGGTTTTCAATGCCTGATATTTATAGAGTAAGGTGGCAAATAAAATGTTGATACTGCGTATGTATCCATTATGTAGAGAGAGAAAGAGAGAAGTGTGTGTGTGTGTGTGTGTGTGTGTGTGTGTGTGTGTGTGGGCATGTTTTTGTGAAATATCAGGACACAAATGTGTATAATGACATGGGTATGACACAGGTATTACAAAAAGAGGGTGAAATATGAGGACGTTCCCCATGTCCTCACTTTTCAAAATGCTTATAAATCATACAGAACAAGTTTTTTTTCACAGAGAGTGAACTGCACAGTCTCCTGTGAGGGTTAGGTTTAGGGGCAGGGGCTCTGTGTGTGTGTGTGTGTGTGTGTGTGTGTGTGTGTGTGTGTGTGTGTGTGTGTGTGTGTGTGTGTGTGTGTGTGTGTGTGTGTGTGTGTGTGTGTGTGTGTGTGTGTGTGTGTGTGTGTGTGTGTGTGTGTGTGTGTGTGTGTGATGGGTAAGTTTAGGGGCAGGGGCAGTGTAAGGGGATAGAAAATACGGTTTGTACGGTATAAAAACCATTACGCCTATGGAATGTCCACACATTTCACAAAAACAAACGTGTGTGTGTGTGTGTGTGTGTGTGTACACAAGGATCATGTGACACTGAAAACTGCATTAAGTGCTGTTGAAAATGCAACTTTATTCACAGAAATAAATGACTACTACTGTAGTACTGTTGTAATACTACTTCACAATATTACTGTTTTAATTGTATTTTTGACCAAATAAATACAGCCTTGGTGAGCAGAAGAGACTGAATTTTAGATTTTTGAACCGTTAAAGGGATAGTTCACCCAAAAATGAAAATTCTGTCATCATTTACTGACCCTCAAGTTGTTCCAAACCTGTATGAGTTTTTTTGTTCTGCTGAACACAAAAGAAGATATTTAGAAGAATGTTTGTAACCAAGCAGATCCAAGCAACCATTGAATACTATGGTAGTCAATGGTTGCTCTCTCTGCTTTGTTACAAACATTCTTCTAAATATCTTCTTTTGTGTTCAGTCGAACAAAGAAACTCATACAGGTTTGGAACAACTTGACAGAATTTTCATTTTTTGCTGAACTATCCCTTTAAATGATCGAAATACTACTTCTGTTAATTGATATTCTAAGAATGGTCAGATATCAACTGATTAATCTGCAATATAGCAGTGTTTAGTCACATATCACTTAGTGTTGCACCGATGTCAGTTTTTTTTTCCGACAGACCCCTCAAATAGAGCAGATCTGAATGTGTTTCAGTAGCATATCTCTTGGAGTGATGGAGCTGTCATTCCGACCCATAAATTATCTGGTCGACTTCACTGTGTCTTCTCCCTCCGCAGGCTCAAACAGACGATGAGAGTTGGCGAGACCCACGGATCTTGGTGACGACGCGGTCCCGCTATGGGGCTCCCGTGAACGGCCCTGGCGTCGAGTATGTTGACTGCCTGTCAGCATGACGCCGTTGGACCTGTGGCTTTCGCGCTCCATCCCCATGTGTCTGCTGCTGCAGAGCCTGGTGCTCATGGTCCTGTGCTTTCCGTCTGCCAGCACCTGTCCCAAGGGTTGCACCTGCCAGCGCTCCGAAAGCCCTCCGCACGGCCTTAACGTCACCTGTAGTCTGTCACGCTTGAAGGAGATCCCGCCTGACGTCCCGCCGGAAACCCAGCTGCTGCAACTAGACAGGAACCACATATCTCTCGTGCCCGATCGCATATTTCACAGCTTGAGGATGCTTCGGAGGCTCAATCTATCTCACAATGCCGTGGAAACCCTCGGTGAGGGGGCGTTTGTTGGTTTGGAGAACTCACTCGAAGTGCTGGACTTGTCCCACAATCGCATCACGAGTGTGCACAAGGATGCGTTCGCGCGGTTGAAGGCACGCGTGGTGGTGGACAACAACCCTTGGCATTGCGACTGCGCCCTACAGCAGGCGCTGGGCGGCATGGCGCACAACCACGAGGCCGCCACGCGCGTGCTGTGCCGTAGTTCGGAGCTGAGAGACCAGGAGGGCCAGCCGTTCCTGGCTGTGGACGCGGACTTGTGCAACCTGACCAAGCGGACCACCGACTATGCCATGTTGGTGACCATGTTTGGCTGGTTCGCAATGGTCATCTCTTACGTTGTGTACTATGTACGGCAGAACCAAGAAGACGCGAGACGACACCTCGAGTACCTAAAATCGCTTCCCAGCAAGCCCAAGAAGCCGGACGATCCGGAGGACATCAGCACGGTCGTGTGACGGCGCAAAGATTGTGCGATCCCAGAGACTAAAGGCCCGTTCACACCAAGGACGATAAAGCTTTAACAGATCTATGAGAATAGTTAAATCCACACCGCAGCTATAACGATAACAACAGAGAAGATAAGATATCGGTTATTGATGCACGATAAATCGGCCACCATATCGGTATCAGCAGATAAATGCTAATTTTTAATGCTATCGTTATCGGCCCAATAAAAAAAATGTGGCCGATTTATATTAAAGCCGATTAAAAAACTGAGACACTTCATATATATTTGAACGCCGATAACCGATATATATATAGAATTATCGTTATTGGTATCGGCCAAAAATTTCATATCGGTGAACATTTTTATCCCAGCTGATGATTGATAAAAACATTGACAGCCAATCAGAATCCAGAGCTTGAGCATTTTACCGATATATATTAAAGCCGATAAATAATTGATTATTTCCTGCAGATGCGCACTGTTCGCCATGGTGGTTTTAAATTGCTCGAAATATGATTTGAAATCACTTAAAAAAAGGAAAATACAGTTCAGAGCCACATGTGCAGCGCAAGTGTGTAATATAAGCTATGTCAAATTATAATGAAAACCTCATAATTTTGTGCTTGGGGCATGGATTTTAATGGTGAAACTTTTGTTTTTGTAATCAGGCTCTCAAAAATGATAATTTAGATTTATCGGCCAATATATCGGTTATCGGCTTTCAAATATAAAGAAAGTAACACTTTACAATAAGGTTCATTAGTTAACTACATTAGTTAACATGAACTAATAATTAACTGCACTTATAAAGCATGTATTTATCTTTGTTAATGTTGATTTCGACATTTACTAATACTTTATTAAAAATTGTTAACATTAGTTAATGCACTGTGAACTAACATTAACAAACCTTGAACAGCTGTATTTATATGAACTAACGTTAACAAAGATTAGCTAATGCTGAACAGAGGTGTTGTTCATGGTTAGTTCATGTTAACTAATGTATTAACTAATGTTAACTAATAAAACCTTATTGTAAAGTGTTACCATAAAGAATTATCGGTATCTGCCAAAAATGTAATATCGGTGAATCCCTAATTGGAATCAATTTCAGAAAAGGTTTTTCCTAGCTGCTGATGGATAAAAACATTGACAGCCAATCAGAATCCAGAGCTTGAGCATTTGGCCGATATATTAAAGCACATAAAAAATGTATTATTTCCTTCAGCTGAGACACAGATGCGCACTGTTTGCCAGGAATTGTGTGCTTGGGACATGGATTTAAATGGTGAGACTTTTGTTTTTGTAATCAGGCTCTCAAAAATTACATAAAAAATTGGTTATCGGCGGTTATCGGCTTTCAAATAAAGAATTATCGGTTATAGATATCGGCCAAAAATTTCATATCGGTACATCCCTAATTGGAATAGTTGGAATCAGAAAATGTTTCCCCTCTTGATGTTGGATGAAAACATTGACAGCCAATCAGAATCCAGAGATTGAGCATTTAAAGCAGCAAACGACATAATAATAAACAGCGCTGGTGTGCACGCTAATATAGTTATCGCTTTTCGTGTGAACGGCCCTTAAACCAGGATGTTGATAGTTTCGACACGAATCGTAAATGTCGTCTAGCGTACTACACCTGTCTTCTCTTTTTCCAATGTGCTTTCCTGTTTCTGAGTATGTATTTAGAACAATTTATAATAACTTCCAACATGGTGTCCTTACGAGAGAGAGTCTTTTAAAAGCGACGTCAAGGTGGCATTAAAACAATCGTAAAGTTGTCCTTTAAACGTGGTCCAATCCCACCTTTTAGAGCGAGGACTTGTCTTCAGGCACATCGACACGAGTCATTTTCTATTTTAACTAGTCGGTTGGAAGTGATTGCCGGTCATTAAGAGGCGATAGTGATCAGTACAGGTATTTTGAGAACTCAAATCTCAGGTGCAAATGTTGATAGACTCCAGTGATTTGTAAAAACCCTACGATGTTTTGATGCTACCGAGTTTTATAAGACAATCGCGAGTCATTTTAAAACCTTTAAAACGGCGTGGCATGCCCTTTATTAGCGAACCTCGGGCTCGATGCGGGACATTTCTTCCAAAGTACTATTATTGTGAATTATTTTTTTAAATTTTTTTTTTAGCATTTTATTTTGTTCGTTGCGTTAAAACTCGTCCACATTGAATCGTTGAGTCGTAGAGCACAGCAGTGCTGGTGTGGTGCTTGTCACGTGATTCTCGGAAAAGTAGTCGAGGAATGTAGTCGAGTCTTTTGTCGGTTACTTGTGAGACTCTTTGTCGATGTTGTAACTCACCGTGCGTAAAAAGAGGCTCCCGAGCCCCGTGTTAGTCATCGTACGAGATGGCCAGTGTGTTTTTGTAAGCGTTAGGTTCCATCCCTGAAACCAAACGTCCAGGAAGTACATAGGGACATCGGCCTCCCCCCGGCGCTGTGGCGGTGCGGCCGACACCACTCATTATCGTGCGTGTACAGTAATTCGGGCCAGTCGCGAGCGGAAAATTACAGCTGTCACTCTGTTACTGCCCTCATTCTTACGGCTGACTGTCGAATCCAGCAAAGCAAAGCCCCGGGGAGAGCCAGAGGATAGAAAGGCGGCAGGAGAAGAGAGGACGTTGGAGGAAATCAGGGCCCTTATGAATACGTATTGTGGTGGTACGTTTCAGATGCCTTTCATATGTCATTGCGTTCACTTAATCCGAGGATACTGTGGTATTTCAATGATTACCATGTCCAAAAGTTCAAGTTAATACCATAGTCAAATTGTATCATGATGGATGCAACCATGTATATTCATTGGGGGAAAGAATTGCCAATCAGAGTATCCACATATCCACAAATTGGAAATACTACGGTAGATTTGTGAGTGAAATGAGTGTCGTTTCTTTATTGTAACTTCTTTGTTGTGTATCCAGTGGAGATCTTTTCTAACTAAACTTTTTAAACGGTCATTAAATTCCAAGGTTGGTGCCGTTATAATAATGACGTTTGATCGTGGCTTCATCGGAAACGTTAGGAGAACCTTAGAGGAGCATTAGGAGAACGCTAACCCGACTTCACTGTAGATAAAGAGCTTGTCTTGTTTGCGTAGGAAGGTACCCGAAATCCCTTTAAAGAATCGTGTTTTGAATGTACTTATCTAGTCTTTTGCCTTGTCTAACTGCGGTTGTTCTACACGCTGTATTGTGCTGGGAAAGAAAGCTGTTTCTCAATGCAGACTCCACAGTGAAGCACGCTGTAGCCAAGGACACGGGGGAGAGATTTTCTAAGTGCCTGAAATGCTCGTCTATATAAGTCTCTCATTCTTCCAGGTACTGATATCTTTTGCTTTGAAACGTTTCGTTCGAGTCTACTTGCCCTCAAGCGGGATTTGTCTTTACTGCACAAAGATATGGAGAAAACTGATGAAGTTAGCGAGTCTTTTAGAGTTTTCTCAAGGCCCTTCCACATGATTCATGTCACGGCTTCAATGTCGTGTCGTGCCATTCGTTGGCGTCCATGTGAAAAGCATTGCTGAAGGGCGATTTTACAAGGTTGCTTGGTGGCAAAATAATTACAAAATGTCCTGGGAATTGCTTGGATACACTGAAAGAAATCAAAGACTTATCTAAGGGTGTGTTCACATTTGGCATGTTTGGTCGGATTAAAACAAACCCTGGTGCGATTGCTCTGTTAAAGCGGTTCATTTGAATAAGCGTGAACGCTGCCATCCAAACCCAAACAAGCGGACCGAGATGGATTAAGATGGCCCGCTTCCAAAGGAACTCTGGTGGGGTTCGACTGAAATATGAACACAACACGCGCCAAATACATGTAAACGAACCAAAAACCGGAAGATGCGACCCTAAAAAGGCCCTAGTTATAATAAAATATATAAAATGCTCTAGTTATACCTGTTTTTTCTCATCATAGTCCTAATATTGCCCAACACAGTTCGGTACAGGTATCAGATCTGTGTATGTGTGTGTGACGTAGGGATTCCTGATGCTGTTTTGACTCCTTTACACATTTTATAAGCTCTTCACGAGTTCTCAGCTGGTCAAAATACCATCATATGAGGCTACGCACATACAACGAGCGCATTTAGACGCATGTTCGGGAAGCTCAGTCGCAAAATATACGTAATAAAAGCCAATCAGGTTGTGAATGTGTTACAATGCCATTGTGAACGCAAACCAAACTACAAGTGAGAACACACCCTAACTTTCTCTCTGAGTGTCATTTTGTCTTTACGTTCCAGATGCGGATATGCACATTAGTCTCTCTTCCAATTTTTTTAAATTTTTTGATTTTCACATTACATGCCAACTGTCTGCTCTTTTCGAAAGGTTAGCAACAAGTTAAGGATTTTAAGTTTGACGACCACAATGTGGATTTCAGGACATTTTGTTGTTCAGTTGATCTTGCAATGTCACGCTCAAAATCAAGCTCCACACATTAAACATCAAATACATATGTCACATTGCATTTTTGCATTCTTTGAGGTCATACAAAAGATTTATATTTGGAAACGTATTGCACCTGCTCAGGACACGGTGTAACGCTGTAGATTGATATTTCACTGTATCAAGTGTTATGCGTTGGGGAATCAAACGTGAATCATGTGAAAGGGCTTTTATTAAAAGAAAATTAGAGGCATGTGTTTCTTCCTATGTTGGTTATGTTTTTTTCTTTTGTTTTTTTTTTTTAAGTAATTTCCTCATCTTTGTGTACCATGTTTTGACTTGTGCTCAAAAAAGTGACATACCTTGAAGACGTACAACTGGAGGAGGACCAATGGTGCATCACATTGTAAATGCATGATGTAGAGAAAATGAAATAAAAGATTCATTTACACTGTTCCTGGTAGACATTTTTTTTCCCCCGCCTCTGCTCCAAAACCTACATAGGCGGTATTTTAAGGTGCTGTTCTAGATTAGAAGATATATTAACCCTCATCCTTCCCTCGGGTCATTTTGACCCGAAACTAATTGAGAGTTCATCTGAGTGGTCCAAGACCCTAGCACTTATGTCGCACTTCAACCACGAATGCACAGAAAAATTTACTGGATTCAAGGAGTTTTGTGGTTGAAATTTAAAAAAAAAAGTAACAAATCCTTCCCTCACTGGTCAATTTGACCCCCTTAGTAATGAATGGAAATGCTCAAAATTCAAATTAAAAATGCTAAAACTTTGCCAAAAAAATATTTTTTAATGTCTACATGTGTGTCTGAATGCATATTGAAGATAAACTAACTTTAGGACCCAGCAGAACAGCTCATTTGATCCATATAGAGCTATAATGCTGTCTAGTGGCGAGAGTCATGAAATATCATGTTATATTATATTATCTTTCCACAAGAGGTCGGAAAAGACACCCAAAGCTATTTTGAATTTAAGTTGAACGAATTTAAATTAATATTTATGTATTATTTATTGATCAAATCTAGTCATTTAAAGGTGCACTGTGTGAACTTTAGCAGCATCTAGTGGTGAGGTTGTGAATTGCAACCGCTCACCCCTCCCTTTCAAAACACATAGAGAAGCTACGGTGGCCGTCACAGGACAAAGATGACGTGTTAGCGCTCTGGAGAGAAGTTTGTCCGTTTAGGGCTACCGTAGAAACATGGTGGCGCAAAATGGCGGCTTCCCTGTAAGGGAACCGCGGTGTGTGTAGATAGAAACGGCTCATTCTAAGATAATAAAAACATAACGCTTCATTATATAAGGTCTTTATACTCCACTGGAAACATAGTAATTTATATTATATTGCATTTCTGTCAATAGATCCTCATAAACACTACACACTGCACCTTTAAAGGAAAATAAATAACAAAAATAAATTAAGCTTTCTGGACAAAAAAAAAGGGATAATTTTAGGGCTTTGGGTCATTTTGACCCGTGAGGGAAGGATTTGATACAAAGTGCGAGGGAAGGATGAGGGTGAGGGTTAAAACATATGTAAGAGATGGACAGTGAGGCAGCTCAGTAGGTTTTGGAAAAGCATGCTTGTCTGTGAATGGTGCATGTGTTTTTCACACTGAAATATTGTACATTTCATTCAAATTTAACCAATGTACGAGCCAACAAAATCATGTGTCCAATGTTTATTTCTCTTTCAAGCATGCATGGTGTCAAATTTGCATCTAGTGGCAATTCTCTGGCAATGAGATGCAAAGTATAGAGAGTCATGAATAAAAAAACAAGGGCCGATTTCTGACAAGAGGCCAAATCTGAGAGGATTGAAATGAAAACAAAAAGCGTTTGAAGGCAGACGAAACACGGTTTGTCATGGGTTCAGTGAAATCTCTGACACTGACATCTGTTGTCCTTTTTCATCTGAAGTGCGGACGCCTATTATCATTGTGCCGTGTCTAAAACGGGACCACAAATTGCGTCTATTTTTAAGGCGGTTTAAGCTGTGACAAGTTGAGCCGTATGGTGAGCTGCTGAAATGATTCGCATTTCTGAACACGTTCGGATCTCTCCGAGGACGCTGAGCTCAAGAGATCATTGAAAATATATTTTGTGGATTTAATGATTTGGTCTGCAATGTACGCCATTTTAAATATAGTTAACTAAAGCTAAAACCTTAAAAAAAAAACTTGTGTTGAAATTAAAAAAGTAAGTGTTCTGCCTTAAAATTTTAGGTTTAGTCAACTTGAAATTTGAAGTTGTACTAAGTGACAACTTGGATAATTGAGTTGACTAAACTTACATTTTTAAGGCGGCACGAACACTTACTTTTTTTAAGTTAAAACAATTTGTTTTACAGTGAGCTTTAAAAAGGTCTGAAAGCGTAGTATAGATTACAAAAGCATCAAAGCAAGTTGTATGCAAATGACACTTGCTTTTGAAATGATTTCATTTCATGGCCACGTATTCACAGTTTTCCATAGATATATTTAATTTCTTCATCAATTGATGCATATTTATCACCTTGAATGTTATTGCATTTTCAGGCTTGTAAATATTTGAGGATTATGAGAATAATGATGAAAAAGGTCTGAGGTGCTGAGCTTCTGTGCTTAAATGAAAGGCTAAATCAAACAGCATCTAATTCAAGGCGAGCTCGAAATTTTAACAACTCCCAAGGGCGAATATTTAAGAAACAAAACCACTTAAAAACTTGTGCAATTCAGAGCAATTTTGTGAAACATTGACAGGCCGACGTGTCCTCATCGCAGGGACAGGCGAATGCAGTCATTACACAGAGTGGCAGAACATCTTCTGATCCAGTTTGAGTGTTTAGTCCAGTATTCAAGCCTTGTGTCTTGAGCTCAATTATTATTCCAGTGTTAATACCCCTTAT
Source organism: Gobio occitaniae (assembly GCA_033150135.1). Lineage (NCBI taxonomy): Eukaryota > Metazoa > Chordata > Actinopteri > Cypriniformes > Gobionidae > Gobio > Gobio occitaniae. Next base: position 79,108 of record JARQWZ010004153.1, read on the forward strand.
TGTGTCCTTCCTTGGTATTAGAAACACTCACTGTTTTCATCAGGCCGTTTGCCAAACAAAGCCAGAGAACACAGAGAGGCAATTCAAATCCTCAATTGAAGCTCCGCCCTTTTTTGGTTACTGTTGTTCAATCAGACAAGCTTCATACTTTTCAGCAAGATTTTCAAAATCGTGAGTGATGCTGAGTTACACCAATTGCTGTAATTCGGAGCTGTTCATGTCCTCGGACTGAGATTGTGCATTTCTTTGACACTTGCTTCGATTACATCATTACACCGTGGCGACAAGTGACTGCTAAAATTGTATTTGTCATTGAATCTTTCATTCAAGAGATTTGTTAAACAAAATGCTGATTCATCCAGTAATGAAACGAGTGAGTCATTGAATCATTCACTCAAAACTAATTCAGATGTAACAACCCAGTGTTTGAGTAGTTTTTGTGTTACCCAGATCCTGGGTCAGGCGTAACAACCCAGTGTTTGAGTAGTTTTTGTGTTACCCAGATCCTGGGTCAGACGTAACAACCCAGTGTTTGGGTAGTTTTTGTGTTACTCAGATCCTGGGTCAGACGTAACAACCCAGTGTTTGGGTAGTTTTTGTGTTACCCAGATCCTGGGTCAGACATAACAACCCAGTGTTTGAGTAGTTTTTGTGTTACCCAGATCCCGGGTCAGACGTAACAACCCAGTGTTTGAGTAGTTTTTGTGTTACCCAGATCCTGGGTCAGGCGTAACAACCCAGTGTTTGAGTAGTTTTTGTGTTACCCAGATCCTGGGTCAGACGTAACAACCCAGTGTTTGGGTAGTTTTTGTGTTACCCAGATCCTGGGTCAGACGTAACAACCCAGTGTTTGGGTAGTTTTTGTGTTACCCAGATCCTGGGTCAGACGTAACAACCCAGTGTTTGGGTAGTTTTTGTGTTACTCAGATCCTGGGTCAGACGTAACAACCCAGTGTTTGGGTAGTTTTTGTGTTACCCAGATCCTGGGTCAGGCGTAACAACCCAGTGTTTGGGTAGTTTTTGTGTTACCCAGATCCTGGGTCAGACGTAACAACCCAGTGTTTGGGTAGTTTTTGTGTTACCCAGATCCTGGGTCAGACGTAACAACCCAGTGTTTGGGTTAGTTTTTGTGTTACCCAGATCTTGGGTCAGACGTAACAACCCAGTGTTTGGGTTCGTTTTTGTGTTACCCAGATCCTGGGTCAGACGTAACAACCCAGTGTTTCGGTAGTTTTTGTTACCCAGATCCTGGGTCAGGCGTAACAACCCAGTGTTTGGGTAGTTTTTGTGTTACCCAGATCCTGGGTCAGGCGTAACAACCCAGTGTTTGGGTAGTTTTTGTGTTACCCAGATCCTGGGTCAGGCGTAACAACCCAGTGTTTGGGTAGTTTTTGTGTTACCCAGATCCTGGGTCAGGCGTAACAACCCAGTGTTTGGGTAGTTTTTGTGTTATCCAGATCCTGGGTCAGACGTAACAACCCAGTGTTTCGGTAGTTTTTGTTACCCAGATCCTGGGTCAGGCGTAACAACCCAGTGTTTGGGTAGTTTTTGTGTTACCCAGATCCTGGGTCAGGCGTAACAACCCAGTGTTTGGGTAGTTTTTGTGTTACCCAGATCCTGGGTCAGACGTAACAACCCAGTGTTTGGGTAGTTTTTGTGTTACCCAGATCCTGGGTCAGACGTAACAACCCAGTGTTTGGGTAGTTTTTGTGTTATCCAGATCCTGGGTCAGACGTAACAACCCAGTGTTTCGGTAGTTTTTGTTACCCAGATCCTGGGTCAGGCGTAACAACCCAGTGTTTGGGTAGTTTTTGTGTTACCCCGATCCTGGGTCAGGCGTAACAACCCAGTGTTTGGGTAGTTTTTGTGTTACCCAGATCCTGGGTCAGACGTAACAACCCAGTGTTTGGGTAGTTTTTGTGTTACCCAGATCCTGGGTCAGGCGTAACAACCCAGTGTTTGGGTAGTTTTTGTGTTACCCAGATCCTGGGTCAGGCGTAACAACCCAGTGTTTGGGTAGTTTTTGTGTTACCCAGATCCTGGGTCAGGCGTAACAACCCAGTGTTTGGGTAGTTTTTGTGTTACCCAGATCCTGGGTCAGGCGTAACAACCCAGTGTTTGGGTAGTTTTTGTGTTACCCAGATCCTGGGTCAGGCGTAACAACCCAGTGTTTGGGTAGTTTTTGTGTTACCCAGATCCTGGGTCAGACGTAACAACTCAGTGTTTGGGTTAGTTTTTGTGTTACCCAGATCTTGGGTCAGGCGTAACAACCCAGTGTTTGGGTTCGTTTTTGAGTTACCCAGATCCTGGGTCAGGCGTAACAACCCAGGACTTGAGTTATTTATCACAGGTTTTTTGCGCCCTCTTCAGGAGAGAGCAGTGCAGCTCCGTCAAATTGGTGCTTGTCTTTGGTAAAATACAGGTTTGTGTGCATTTTATTTTATCTATAAATTCGTTATTGTGCTGTATATCGTTTAATTTTATACAAATCAACATGCAAAGTCACGATGTGAGTCACATAAACGAGTGTCACGTCGGTCTTTTTGCGTGATGAAAACGCCTGATACTTTTTTTTTTTATGAATAATTATGATTATTTTTTATAACATTTTATGACTTTATTCAAAAAGATACCGAATATAAACACTTATGATGTTAAAATATGTTCTCAGAGCTGTACACTGATTGTTTATGGACAGGTTATGGAGCATATTTCGGCTACGAGAGAAACGCAGGGCGGCGGTCTGAAGTTAGAAGTTCTCCCGCCGAACACGACACAAGCTCTGGCACGAGATCCAGCGCCGTTACAGTGGAAACGGACAACAGAGACTGCTCGATTACACTTGAATTACTTCTAAATTAGTTCTAAATGTTTAAGTTTTACTTCTAATATTTTTTAAACGAGCTTAAATGTAGATAATATATATTGTAAAATATGATCGAAAATAAAGGAATTATCACGCAAATCAGTGGTTGTGTGGAGTAGGCCTATTTTTAACAAGTTTAGAGGAATTTAAGTTAATCCGCAAACATACATTCATTCATTCATGTATGAAGTAAAATAAATTTTAAAAAAAAGATAATAGTAAAAAAATGAATCAACCCATATAATGCTGGGTTAAATAACCCAATTTGTGTTCTGTCCTATATTTACCCAACCCTCGGGTTGAAAACATCACCTTTTTTTTCTTTTTTTTTTTTAAAGAATCCTTTATGTTAAAAGGTTCTATGTGAGGAAAAATGTCTTAAATGATTGCAAAATACTTTTGTTTGGTCCCACGATGCCTAAAAGTTTATGAAGTGCCTGACAGAATATAGAACCTTTTCTTTATACAACCCCAAATCAGAAATCAGAAAGTTGGGACAGTATGGAAAACGCAAATAATAAAAAAAAGAAGTGATTTCTAAATTTACTTTGACTTGTATTTCAGTGCAGACAATATGAACACAAAATATTTCATGTTTTGTCTGGTCAACTTCATGTCATTTGTAAATATGCATCCTTTCCTGTCATTCAGACCTGCAACACATTTCAAAAAAAGTTGGGACAGGAGCAATTTAGGGCTAGTAATGAGGTAAAATGGTTAATTAATGATGTGATTTGAAACAGATGATTGTAATTATGATTTGGTACAAAAGCAGCATCCAAGAAAGGTCTAATTCTTTAGGAGCAAAGATGGGCCGAGGATCGCCAGTTTGCCAACAAATACGTGAGAAAATTATTGAAATGTTTAAAAACAATGTTCCTCAAAGAAAGATAGGAAGAGATTTGGATATTTCACATTCAACAGTGCATAACATAATTAAAAGATTCAAGGAATCTGGAGGAATTTCAGTGCGTAAAGGACAAGGGCGCAAGCTTAAGCTGAACAACCGTGATCTCCGATCCCTCAGGCGGCACTGCATCAAGAATCGTCATTCATCTATAAGCGATATCACCACATGGGCTCAGGACTACTTTGGCAAACCTTTGTCAAGTACCACAATACGTAGTTACATCCACAAATGCCAGTTAAAACTGTACTGTGCCAAAAGGAAGCCCTATGTTAACAGTGTCCAGAAGCGGCATCGACTTCTCTGGGCTCGGAGGCATCTGGGATGGACCATCATACAGTGGAAACGTGTACTGTGGTCAGATGAATCAGTATTTCAGGTATTTTTTGGGAGGAATGGACGCCGTGTGCTCCGGACCAAAGAAGAAAAGGATCATCCAGACTGTTACCAGCAACAAGTCCAAAAGTCAGGGTCTGTCTTGGTATGGGGTTGTGTCAGTGCCCTTGGCAAAGGTAACTTGCACTTCTGTGAAGGCACCATTAATGCTGAAAAGTACATAGAGATTTTGGAGCATCTTTTCCAGGGACGTCCACGCATATTTCAACAAGACAATGCAAAACCACATTCTGCACACATTACAAAGTCCTGGCTGCGGAGGAAGAGGGTACGGGTACTTGACTGGCCTGCCTCAGTCCCGACCTGTCTCCAATAGAGAATGTGGACAACGAAGACCCCGTACTGTTGCCCACCTTAAGACTTGTTTGCAGGAAGAATGGGACAAAATTACACCTGAAACACTTCATCACTTGGTGTCTTCAGTCCCTAAACGTCTTTTAAGTGTTGTGAAAAGGAATGGCGTCATTACAAAGTGGTAAATGCTTTACTGTCCCAACTTTTTTTGAAATGTGTTGCAGGTCTGAATGACAGGAAAGGATGCATATTTACAAATGACATGAAGTTGACCAGACAAAACATGAAACATTTTTTGTTCAAATTGTCTGCAATGAAATACAAGTCAAAGTAAATTTAGAAATCAATTCTTTTTTTTCGCGTTTTCCATACTGTCCCAACTTTTTCTGATTTGGGGTTGTAGAAGATTTATGTGGATTCTGCAGTAAACAAGCACAATTGATATTATTATCTCTGCTTTTTTCTTTACATGAATTGTTAAATGGTGCAGAAACGTAATTAAGGATTGCACAGTGCGTCAGAATGGAGGCAAACAACATGATATGGCACTGTTACAGATGGCAGATTTATTAAAGATTTGCAAAATAAAATGTTTTAAAGACACAGTTCACCCCGAAATGAACATTTTGTCTTCATTTACTCACCCAAGTTATTCCAAACCTGTATGAGTTTCTTCCTTCTGTTGAACACAAAAGAAGATATTTTGAAGAATGTTGATGGCACCATTGACTTCCAGAGTGTTTTATCCTGCTTATGGGTGCCGTCATCCGTCTGGTAATGAGTGACCTATCCCTTTAAAGCAGGACAATTGCATGTTGTATGCCTTTACAATGTGCTTTTTGTAATGGTTTCCTCCAATAACCCGTTCTTATATGTCCAGGTTGTTTATTATGATATATTTAATATCCTCTTGCTGTAGATGAATATCTGCTTTGGTGTCACATGTGGTTTGTATTGCGATCAGGCCCGGACATGAGTGTGTGTGTGTGTCCGTTGAATGCTTCAAAGACGGAGCCCCTGTGGATTCTGGAAGTGCTTTTGCTTGTTCTATAAATATTAAAACAGGCTGAGAGACAGATGAGCCATCGCTGAGACGATGCTTTGTTGTTTCCTCTTCTTGTGGAAGTTGATCATGTGTTTTGGGACAGATTGTTGTGTCCCAAATGCAATAAAAGCACCGTTCATATATGATACACACCCTCCAGAGAAATCTAGGTTATGGTGTGTAAGACCATATTTCTCTGTGGTGTAGATCATAATATCATAATGCATCTCGCAAGCGGTGTTTGAAATGAAAATATGCACAAAAGACTGACGGATGATGTCTATGAAAGTGTTATTGCATACAGTTTGCTCTCAGGAGACTTCATACAGTTTCTGTGTAAGTATCAAGTTATCTCAGATGTTTCTTTAAATATTTCAAGAATAAAATATTAAAATAATGTGAGATCTCTGTTATCTGTGCTCAGATCTGGTCAGTTTCCTAAATGGATGCTATCGTCTTTTTGGTCAATTTGTTTCTTTTTAGTGGATCAGTTCAAATGGTCCGTTTCAATGATCCGTTCTCTAGGTCTCTGAGGTGAATCGATTCATTGATTCGAAACTCTGATTCAAAGACTTGATGAGAATTCCTTAGGAGAATCTGATGAGAAATATGTGAGAACTCTGATTTTTGATATGCTCAGATCTAGTCTTTATTTTTAATAGTGTTTTTATTTGGTCAGTTTATTTCATTTTAGTGACTCCGTTCAAACTGTCTATTTCCATGAATCATTTCAAAACTGATTCAAAAGATGTTTTTAGCCCATTATTTGGTCAAGTTGTTTCTTTTGAGTGAATCAACTGCAACTGTCTATTACCATGAATCTTTTCAAAACTGTGATTAAATTATTCACTTGCATTTTTTTGAACTGAGGTGAATCGATTAGTTGATTCAAAACTCAGATTCAAATAGAATTCCTTAGGAGAATCTGATGAGAAATGTTTGAGGTTTTTAACTGTGGTCTCTGTGTTGTGAATCGATTCATTGATTCAAAACTCTGATTCAATCTGATCAAATTTCTTATGCTATCTTTTAATAGCGTCTTAATTTGTAATAGTGTTTTTATTTGGTCAATTTGTTTCATTTTACTGAATCAGTTCAAACTCTATTTCCATTAATCGTTTCAAAATTGATTCAAAGATTAATTTGCATTTTTCACTGAGATCTCTGAGAGGCGAATCGATTCATTGATTCAAAACTCTGATTCAAATATAATTCCTTATAGGAGAATCTGATGAGAAATGTTTGAGATTTTTGATACATGCTCATATTTATAATGCTATATTTTAATAGCGTCTTGATCTTTAAAAGTGTTTTTATTTGGTCAGTTTGTTTAATTTCAGTGAATCATTCAAACTGTCTATTTCCGTGAATCATTTCATAACTGATTCAAAGGTTAATTTGCTTTATTTTTAACTGTGGTCTTTGTGTATGGAATTCCAAAGCTGTCAATATAAAAAATAAATAAATGCATAAATAAATATACAAATAAATGTAAAAAAGTAAAATTAAATATACATAGAAAAGCAAAAAAAACTAAAATAATAATTATTTATACATTTATTTCCTTATTTATGTATATATTTATTTTTTCCATATTTATTTATTTATACATTTATTAATTTCTATTTTTAAGTATTTCCACATTTATTTATTTAAACATTTATGTATTTCTACTTGTATTTATTTCTACATTTATGTATTTATACATTTATTTATTTCTACATTTATTTATTTCTACATTTCTTTGTCCGTAGGGTAATGAGGAGGGTGCGGTTTACCTCAGACATAGCAATCGAGCTCGGAGTAGGTGATGGCGAAGTGCTGAGGCCACAGTGACACCTTGTGGTCAAAATACAATAAGTATAGCCTACTGACGTTGATACTGTCTGTGACTTGGATAGGTATATGGCCAAAATCTGCTACTTTATTCCAGACATGTTTATTTATATATATATTTATTTATTTTTGCTTTTTTATATTTATTTATATATTTATTTATTAATTTATGTATTTATTTATTTTTAATATTGGCAGCTTTGGAATTCCATATTTGTGAGGTGAATCGATTCATTGATTCAAAACTCTGATTCAATCTTTGATTTCTTATGCTATCTTTTAATAGTGTCTTAATTTGTAATAGTGTTTTTATTTGGTCAATTTGTTTCATTTTACTGAATGAGTTCAAACTCTATTTCCATGAATCATTTCAAAACTGATTCAAAGATTCATTCGCATTCTTTTTTAACTGAGGTCTCTGTGTGGTGAATCGATTCATTGATTCAAAACTCGGATTCAAACAGATCAGATTTCTTATGCTGTCTTTTAATAGTGTCTTAGTTTTTAATAGTGTTTTTATTTGGTCAATTTGTTTCATTTTACTGAATGAGTTCAAACTCTATTTCCATTAATCGTTTCAAAACTAATTGAAAGATTAATTCACATTCTTTTTTAACTGAGGTCTCTGTGTGGTGAATCGATTCATTGATTCAAAACTCTGATTCAAGTAGATCAGATTTCTTGTGCTGTCTTTTAATAGTGTCTTAGTTTTTAATAGTGTTTTTATTTGGTCAATTTGTTTCATTTTACTGAATGAGCTCAAACTCTATTTCCATGAATCGTTTCAAAACTAATTCAAAGATTCATTCGCAGTCTTCTGTCTCTGTGAGGTGAATCGATTCATTGATTCAAAATTCTGATTCAAACAGAATTCCTTATAGGAGAATCTGATGAGAAATGTTTGAGATCTCTGACTTTTGAGATTTCTTATGCTATCTTTTAGGCTATGTTTTACATTTACGCATTTAGCAGACGTTTTTTTATTCAAAGCGACTTACAATTTGGGAGTAAAGGAAGCGATTGGTCATGAAGAGTCGAGTAAGCGCAAC
>JARQWZ010004153.1:97500-120000 GCA_033150135.1 Gobio occitaniae
TGTTTGGGTGGTTGCTACGTGTTTGATAAGGTGTCTGAGGTGGTTGTTAGGTAGTTGCTACAGTGTTTGGGTGGTTGCTACGTGTTTGATAAGGTGTCTGAGGTGGTTGTTGGGTAGTTGCTACAGTGTTTTGGTGGTTGCTACGTGTTTGATAAGGTGTCTCAGGTGGTTGTTGGGTAATTGCTACTGTGTTTGAGTGGTTGCTACGTGTTTGATAAGGTGTCTGAGGTGGTTGTTAGGTAGTTGCTACAGTGTTTGGGTGGTTGCTACGTGTTTGATAAGGTGTCTGAGGTGGTTGTTAGGTAGTTGCTACAGTGTTTGGGTGGTTGCTACGTGTTTGATAAGGTGTCTGAGGTGGTTGTTGGGTAGTTGCTACAGTGTTTGGGTGGTTGCTACGTGTTTGATAAGGTGTCTGAGGTGGTTGTTGGGTAGTTGCTACAGTGTTTGGGTGGTTGCTACGTGTTTGATAAGGTGTCTGAGGTGGTTGTTGGGTAGTTGCTACAGTGTTTGGGTGGTTGCTACGTGTTTGATAAGGTGTCTGAGGTGGTTGTTAGGTAGTTGCTACAGTGTTTGGGTGGTTGCTACGTGTTTGATAAGGTGTCTGAGGTGGTTGTTAGGTAGTTGCTACAGTGTTTGGGTGGTTGCTACGTGTTTGATAAGGTGTCTGAGGTGGTTGTTGGGTAGTTGCTACAGTGTTTGGGTGGTTGCTACATGTTTGATAAGGTGTCTGAGGTGGTTGTTAGGTAGTTGCTACAGTGTTTGGGTGGTTGCTACGTGTTTGATAAGGTGTCTGAGTTGGTTGTTAGGTAGTTGCTACAGTGTTTGGGTGGTTGCTACGTGTTTGATAAAGTGTCTGAGGTGGTTGTTAGGTAGTTGCTAAGTGTTTGGGTGGTTGCTACGTGTTTGATAAGGTGTCTGAGGTGGTTGTTAGGTAGTTGCTAAGTGTTTGGGTGGTTGCTACGTGTTTGATAAGGTGTCTGAGGTGGTTGTTAGGTAGTTGCTACAGTGTTTGGGTGGTTGCTACGTGTTTGATAAGGTGTCTGAGTTGGTTGTTAGGTAGTTGCTACAGTGTTTGGGTGGTTGCTACGTGTTTGATAAGGTGTCTGAGGTGGTTGTTAGGTAGTTGCTAAGTGTTTGGGTGGTTGCTACGTGTTTGATAAGGTGTCTGAGTTGGTTGTTGGGTAGTTGCTACAGTGTTTGGGTGGTTGCTACGTGTTTGATAAGGTGTCTGAGTTGGTTGTTAGGTAGTTGCTACAGTGTTTGGGTGGTTGCTACGTGTTTGATAAGGTGTCTGAGGTGGTTGTTAGGTAGTTGCTAAGTGTTTGGGTGGTTGCTACGTGTTTGATAAGGTGTCTGAGGTGGTGGTTAGGTAGTTGCTACAGTGTTTGGGTGGTTGCTACGTGTTTGATAAGGTGTCTGAGGTGGTTGTTAGGTAGTTGCTACAGTGTTTGGGTGGTTGCTACGTGTTTGATAAGGTGTCTGAGGTGGTTGTTAGGTAGTTGCTACAGTGTTTGGGTGGTTGCTACGTGTTTGATAAGGTGTCTGAGGTGGTTGTTGGGTAGTTGCTACAGTGTTTGGGTGGTTGCTACGTGTTTGATAAGGTGTCTGAGGTGGTTGTTAGGTAGTTGCTACAGTGTTTGGGTGGTTGCTACGTGTTTGATAAGGTGTCTGAGGTGGTTGTTGGGTAGTTGCTACAGTGTTTTGGTGGTTGCTACGTGTTTGATAAGGTGTCTCAGGTGGTTGTTGGGTAATTGCTACTGTGTTTGAGTGGTTGCTACGTGTTTGATAAGGTGTCTGAGGTGGTTGTTAGGTAGTTGCTACAGTGTTTGGGTGGTTGCTACGTGTTTGATAAGGTGTCTGAGGTGGTTGTTAGGTAGTTGCTAATTCAGTAGTGTCTGTAGTGTCAGGTAGTGTCTGAGTGTTTGGGTGGTTGCTAAGTGTTTGATAAGGTGTCTGAGGTGGTTGTTAGGTAGTTGCTACAGTGTTTGGGTGGTTGCTACGTGTTTGATAAGGTGTCTGAGGTGGTTGTTAGGTAGTTGCTACAGTGTTTGGGTGGTTGCTACGTGTTTGATAAGGTGTCTGAGGTGGTTGTCGGGTAGTTGCTACAGTGTTTGGGTGGTTGCTACGTGTTTGATAAGGTGTCTGAGGTGGTTGTTAGGTAGTTGCTACAGTGTTTGGGTGGTTGCTACGTGTTTGATAAGGTGTCTGAGGTGGTTGTTGGGTAGTTGCTACAGTGTTTGGGTGGTTGCTACGTGTTTGATAAGGTGTCTGAGGTGGTTGTTAGGTAGTTGCTACAGTGTTTGGGTGGTTGCTACGTGTTTGATAAGGTGTCTGAGTTGGTTGTTAGGTAGTTGCTACAGTGTTTGGGTGGTTGCTACGTGTTTGATAAGGTGTCTGAGTTGGTTGTTAGGTAGTTGCTACAGTGTTTGGGTGGTTGCTACGTGTTTGATAAGGTGTCTGAGGTGGTTGTTAGGTAGTTGCTAAGTGTTTGGGTGGTTGCTACGTGTTTTATAAGGTGTCTGAGGTGGTTGTTAGGTAGTTGCTAAGTGTTTGGGTGGTTGCTACGTGTTTGATAAAGTGTCTGAGGTGGTTGTTAGGTAGTTGCTACAGTGTTTGGGTGGTTGCAAGCAGGTTTCTAAGTTGTTCTGTGTGGTTGCTAGGTGATGCACACACACTCAAATGTTATACTTATTGTTAGAGGTTTGATCACATAGTAATAGTCACACTTAAAGCAAACACAATTAAAAAAACTTATTCATCTGAACTGCCAATGACATGATATCAAAGACTGTAGAGCGAAATGTGAAAGACAAGACATCAAATGTCACGTTACGCAAGAGAAGAAAATGAGAAAATAGAAGGAGACCTCACAAAACTACAACTGACTCATTGCATGAGTTTGTCAGCAATAATAGTTCTTATGCTGAGAAATGACTCACTATCATTGTGTTTTCATGTGAATCACTGAAGCTTTTTGAGATGTAAATGTGATTCTGAATGGTGTCTTATCCAAAGCAAGCAGTCATGGAGTGGCATTCACAGCCCATTTGACTGATTTCAGAGTGGAAAAGCCTTCGTGTTCTCCTGCTGAAGTGCTGTGATGGTGTAAAGTGTGCTTTTAGACCAGGACGTGGAGAATGAGCCTGTTTATGTTTCACATCCATCATTATTTGAAATGATTGATGGAAGCAGTTTAATGTTGACTGGCATTAAATTACTAAAGAAAAAGATTTTACAACAGCAGCCTAAAACAATGACCAAATTTCAATTTAGCAATCAGCAAATAAACAATCATGCTAAATGTTTGGGCGTGATGATCATAAATAATGTGGGAAATCACATATAAATACTAAAAATACTTGTCGTTTTATATAATATTGCAATCACTAAAGACATGTCATGTACAAAATTATTCATACCCTTGGTAAATATGACCAAAGAAAGCTGTGAAAATAAATCTGCGTTGTTAATTGATCTGTCATTTTTAACATTTATAAAAATCTAATCTTTCATTGGAAGATAAACATTTTAAATTAGGGGGAAAATCTCATTATTAAATAAATGTTTTTCTCTAATACACATTGCTTACAATTAATCATAACTTTCTAATCAATACACTCTAAAAATTGATTTTGATGTTTGTTTTGGATCATTGTCCTGATGGAAGATCCAACCACGACCCATTATAAGATTTCTAGCAGAAGAGGTCAGGTTTTGATTTTTTTATCTGTTGGTATTTGTTAGAATCCATGAAACCATGAACAAGATGTCTGGGACCTCCACCAAAAAAAATATGCCCACAGCATTATGGGCCCTATTTTAATGATCTGAGCACATGGTCTGAAGCGCATGGCGCAGGTGCACTTAGGGCGAGTCTGAATCCACTTATGCTAGTTTAACACTAGAACCTCCACGGAGTAAAATTTACCCATGGCTGTTTTTCAAATGTACATAAACATAAAATATGGACAAATATGGTCAAAATGGACATAAAATATCCAAAGCTCCCAGTCATTGACTTTTACTAAAATGGTGTTATTTACAATCCCCTGTTGTTAAAAATTGTTTAGATGAAACCAGATAAAAAAAATGTATTTGAGCAACTTGTTGGCTTACCGTAGACAGTCACACACACAATCAAACGAAGATGTTTTAGCCTATTTATAAATGTTCAAACTTTGTATTAATTATACATTTTTGTTGTGTCATTTTTAGCGTGTATTGTTTGCTACTATTTATTCAAGTCTGCCCGTTTCCTGAACAAAAAATATATATTACCGATCCATGGTGTAATGAATAAAACAATTTTCATGATTACCCCAAGTTTATTGGTGTTTTTCTCTTATTCAAATTATAAATGATATAACTAAACAAATTAATAATTAATTAGGTTAAACTGTGCGGTTGAATTTGTCGTTGTATCATATATCCTATGCAGTGCAGTGAATTATTATTGCTCTTTATTGTCTATTTATGGTATTTTAGTAATTTAAATAACATGGATTATCTTAATATGTGATTAATGACGTTTTATTATATTACACAACCCAAATGTGTATTTATTTCCTTCTAATCTCGTTGTCATTGCAGGCTGATTTAGCCTATATTCACCAAAAATGGATTATTGTCGCCTGCTTAAAATAGCACTAAACAACAGACAAAAACATAGTTGATGACTAAAAATAATAATTTCATGACTCTAGGCTATACATAACTTTGTGAAGACAGTGGCATAAAAGTGAGATATTACGTTTTTTAGCCTTATCAAAACAGTAATCATCTGCATGGGTAAATTTGACCCGGTTTTAGGTATACAGCGACCCCTGGCGGTTCTAGTGTTAACAACAGGAAAAACGGTCGGCACATGGTCCAAAAGGGTAGTCTCTATTCTCTTAGGGCGTTTTCACACCTGAAAGTCCGCACTAAGGTCCAAACCAAAGTTGATGTTTTGATACATTTGATACATTCGGTTGTATAGTTTTGGTTTGGTTTCACATTGCAGTTATGCGAGCGAACTAAAGAACTTTACATGACACACTTGCGTCCACTCGTCATCATCTATGTGGGCGGAATCTGGACATTGATTGGTTTGTAAACTGACGTGCGTCTGACGTCAGCGTCTTTGACAAGATGAATGAACAGACGCATATCGTTGCCACTAGTGAACAGTGCGCATTGCATTTCTTTTCGTTTCGCATTGCTTTGTTTAAAAGTGGACATTTCAAGCTTTCTATACACATATTTCCCATGTCGCTGAGGCTGAGTTTGGGTTGATTTATGTTAAAGAAGTGATCGCTCACGCTCTTCATGTCACGATTATTGTCTGCTATAGACTATTTGCTTCTTATTTATTAAATCCAGGCAATTATCTGATGAAACATTGATTAAAATTAAGAGAAGATTTATACAAAACGAAATTCATTTTAAAGAAATGCTTTCTACAAAGCAAAACTTAATGAAGTGGTCACAATCATTTCTGACCTTCTGTCTTCTGACATATTGCACATATTTTCACTTTTCATAATCAGTATACATTATAATATTTAAACATGAACAGGAACTTCCTGTAAATGGTCTGAAAGTCCGAGCCATACAGAAAATCGCTTTCACACTAGAAACGAACCAAACCTTTGTTCAGTTTGATCCGGACTGAGACTACCTCTTTTTGTCGGACCACATTTCGTCTGTTTGGTCCGGACCGTGGTTAGGGGGAGGTTTCACACCTGTCATTTTGATTCGAACCAAACTAGTCTGTCCGAAAATCCGGACCAAACTAAGGTAGGTGTGAAAGGGCCCTTAATAAGTCATGGGTGTGTTTTGGGTGTACCGTGCAATAAACCAATCACAGTCTCATCTCCCTTTCCCTTTAAAAGCCATTATAAGATCTCTAGCAGAAGCGTCAGGTTTTGATTTTTTATCTGTTGGTATTTGCTAGAATCCATGACACCATGAACAAGATGTTGTTCAGTGCTTGGACCACTTCTCTTCTCCATCTACATGTCATCACTGGGATCGGTCATTCAGAAACATGGCTTTTCCTATCACTGCTATGCCGACAACACTCAACTCTACTTCTCATTTCAACCTGATGATCCATCGGTTGGTGTTCGTATCGCTGCCTACCTAACAGACATTTCAGCCTGGATGAAGGAACACCACCTGCAACTCAACCTTGCAAAGACAGAACTGCTTGTGGTCTAAGCCAAACCAGCACTGCATCACAATCTCTCCATTCAGCTTGGATCATCAACCATAACTCCGTCCAGGACAGCCAGGAACCTTGGGGTTGTGATTGACGATCAGCTAAAGTTCACTGACCACATCACTGCAACAACCCGATCCTGTAGATTTGCACTATTCAACATTAGGAAGATTAGACCCTTCCTATCAGATCATGCCACACAACTACTGGTCCAAGCTCTTGTAATTCTCTCCAGACTGGACTACTGCAATGCTCTTCTAGCGGGCCTTCCGGCATGCACTACCAAACCCTTGCAACTGATCCAGAATGCAGCGGCGAGGTTGGTCTTTAGTGAACCGAAGAGAGCACACGTCACGCCTCTCCTCATCAGTCTGCACTGGCTACCAATAGCCGCTCGCATTAAATTCAAGGCACTGGTGCTCGCCTTCAAAACATCCACTGGCTCTGCACCAATATACCTAAACTTGCTCGTTCAGACTTACACACCCTCCAGGAACTTGCGTTCTGCCAGTGAACGACGCCTCGTGGTGCCATACCAGAGAGGCATGAAATCACTCACGGACCTTTTCCTGGACCGTTCCCACCTGGTGGAATGACCTGCCATGATCTCAATTCGTGCGGCCGAGTCTGTAGCCATTTTCAAAAAACGTCTAAAGACACATCTTTTCCAGCAACACTTGACCGATCGAGAATAACACTTATCATTCTATTCATTGTCTGTCTGTCTAATTTATAAAAAATAAAAAAAATAAATAAAAAAAATTTGTTCTGTGCTAGAGTAACTGAGACTTGTTACAGCACTTGGATATTGCTGATATTGTTGTCCTTCGACTGCTCTAGCTGCTTCTATTGCCCTCTTTTGTAAGTCGCTTTGGATAAAAGCATCTGCTAAATGACTAAATGTAAATGTAAATGTGAGATGTCCGGGACCTCCAACAAAAAAATAGGCCCACAATATTAAAGATCCAGCGGTGTATTTAACCTTGGACATTGGAGGCTTTTTATCCCTGTGTGCACCAAACCCATCTTTTTCTTCATCTGCACACCGTCCTGCAGTCTCACATGTGGAGCCGAATGTGAAACCTGTTGTGACAGCGTTGTGACTATCTATCTATCTATCCATCCATATCTCCGTCTATCAATCTATCTATCAATCTATCTATCTATCCATCCATATCTCCGTCTATCAATCTATCTATCAATCTATCTATCTATCTATCCATCCATATCTCCGTCTATCAATCAATCTATCTATCTATCTATCTATCTATCTATCTATCTATCTATCTATCTATCTATCTATCTATCTATCTATCTATCTATCTATCTATCTATCTATCTATCTATCTATCTATCTATCTATCTATCTATCTATCTATCTATCTATCTATCTATCTATCTATCTATCTATCTATCTATCTATCTATCTATCTATCTATCTATCTATCTATCTATCTCGCCCAACTTGCTGTTGCATCATTTTGCCTGTGGATAAAACGGCACTTTATTATTATTATTATTTTTGTCTTCTGTCTTCTGTTACTTCTCCCTTCATAGTGAGCCAGGGTCTCTTTAGGGATGGAGATATGTGAATGTTTGCTTTCATGTGGGATCCAGGCAGCTTGTTAGAGAAAGGCTTTCACAGTTTCCCGGGCGTGTGAGTTTGGCAGCGAGCGCAGTGACACCGCAGAGGTGAAGTGTGGAAAACACAGAAATAACATCCAGCTCAGACGGCCACTCATGAGCACAATAACTCGCCCCTCTTTCCAACAATTGCTGTAGTCTTTCGGTAATTAATTTCTGCCGGCGGAGGCCCGACGCCTCACTGAGGGCGGATTTGGCCTCGAGTCTGTGTTTGATTAATTATGATATAGAAGGGCAGAACGCCATGGTCTATCTATCTATCTATCTATCTATCTATCTATCTATCTATCTATCTATCTATCTATCTATCTATCTATCTATCTATCTATCTATCTATCTATCTATCTATCTATCTATCTATCTATCTATCTATCTATCTATCTATCTATCTATCTATCTATCTATCTATCTATCTATCTATCTATCTATCTATCTATCTATCTATCTATCTATCTATCTATCTATCTATCTATCTATCTATCTATCCATTCATCCATCTGCCTGTCCATCTATCTATAACTCTATAATGTATAATCTATACATTATAGAGTTATAGATGTATAATCTATAGATTATAATGTATAATCTATAATGGATCGTCCGTCCGTCCGTCCGTCAATCCATCCATCCATCCATCCATCTCCCATTTCTCTCTGTCTGTCTTTCATTCTATCATTCTTTCCATCCATCCATCCGGTTATGCAAAATCCTCATCCATTTTTTTTGGCTCTTTAGAAGTTAATCCTGCAAATCTGCTTTTGAGGAATGATTCGCTGCCTAATGGGAATCGTCTTTATAAAAAGATAAGCAGGAAAAACCCCTTTTAAGAGCAGATGACAACAAAAACTCCCACAGATGGGAATCAATATAACGGGAGGTTTATCACGTCCAGCTCATAGAGTTCAAAGGCAGCGCTTCGATAAAACCACAGAAACAGATTCTCCCACAGATGGAAAAACACTGAAAACATGTGCGTTGAGCTTCCTCTTCAGGATCCAAAACTGCAACGAGAGGTCGTTTCAATTGCTTTGTCCTCTTCTCCATCTCTTCCTCTTTCAATGCCTTTTTGAGAGACCATATGAGCCATTGAATATCGACACAGTATTTGGCTGCCAAAAGGTGCAAATGTTGTTAAAGTGGATTTAATCTGAATACATTTGCATAATTTCAAGGGCCTGTAGATGAAAAGCAAATTCTCTTGAATGTAATCCACACTTTTTAAACCCGCAGGTTACATGACCAAAATGTTACCGCGAACAAATATTGGATTTTGTGAAACAGTGCATGATTTTTTTGCTTCATATTATTTGACTTGAATAGGCCAATGTGATGAAATCCTTCCTTAGATGTTAGATATGCATCTGGTTGAAAATATACATTCACATGTATCTGTCTACTCAAAGAACAAGCATCTGACACATTTTAGGATTAATTGAACACGATCCAGGGCTGTTGGAGCGATTCTTTGTTTATCAGAAGAAAAATCGTTGACCTTTGGCAGCGCTCTTTCACTGTGCAGGTGGACGAGGAGACCGAACTAATCGCCTCTCAGACATCTGACAGCAGGGTGTTCAAATTAAAGCTTTCAGAAATGAAGCCGGGCCGGAGCGCTCAGCTCGCTTTGGTTGCCGTAATAAGGCCACCTCAGAGATATCTTGTTGTTAAGACCCAAAGACAGGCTCCTCTACCTCATTAAACACAGACAAGAGCCTGGCATGTCTTCTCTTATGTAAAACTCTCCATGTCGAGTCAAAAGATGAATGCAAATGCTGTAGGCATCCGCACTCCAGGCGTCAAGCCCCAGAAATACTGGTTCTCTTTCATCATCTCGTGTTCGAGATCCACCTATGGGAAGGGCATCCGTACATGACCTCTGCAGAAGCATCCAATTGCACCAAGTCTGACAAGACAGCCAGGAGCGCGCAGCCAATGCCCGGTAAGGCTCCGCCCCTTACCTTCGGGCATATATAGCCTGCACGCGCTACTGTACTCCAGTTGACATTCGCTTCTCGCGATCTCTGCACTGATACAGCTCGGTCGAATTTGCGCTGCTCACTTATTGTCTGCAGGAGGAAATATCTTCGGATCAGCCTCCGCCGGGCGTGACAGTTCCTATTCTGCCAGTTTCTCTGTGTCTGCTCTCGGAGCCGCCCACGCTCTTCCTCATCATTCCTGTTCCACGGATGCCGCCACAGATTTGTTCTGAGTTCTTCGCCGGTATGTCGCTCTCTATTCCTGCTTCTTTCCGGCACTAGTTTATCACGGGCCTGCCCGGCCGCGTGTGGTGCTCTTGCCGCTATGATATTCACCCTTTCTGCGCGGTCTGCTTGGGCCTCAAGCACGCGGAAGAGGCCATAGAGAATCCGGAGAACTGCAGTCACTGCTTGGTGCTGCCTAGTTACTCCTGTGACGCCACCATAAGGTGCTGCTACCCAGTGGGACATAGTGACGACAGCCCGCCACCGGGGACCTCCCGGGGCGTGACTGCTCTTGTCTGGGCTGACCAGCCCAATCCTGAGTTCCCCGAAGAGGACATCTTTGCGGGAAACCCCCCGCTCGCCGACGATCCGGCAGGGTCCGGTGATGACGACGTGCGGGACTTCTCATTCACGCGAATTGCGCTGCAGAATGCCTATTCGCGTCTTTGCATTGAATTAACATGAAATGTAACTTAACATGTAAATCACTCGCGCGAAACGTTTCATTCGCGTCCGGTGTGAACGCACCATCAGAGGACGAGGAGGCCATCCCGCCCTCTGGCATTCCCCAGCCTAGCGCCCCCACAGCCTTGCCTCAACCCATCTTCCTGGATGTGTGAGCGAGCGGCCGCTTGTCTCAACATCGGCTCCACAGAGCGCCACCGACCAGGAGAGGGATATTTACGACGGTAAAATGCTGGGAGCTCCCCTCGGCCTGAGGTAACAACTTTCACGTTCTCCTAGCGTGCGCTAAGCACACACGGCATTACTGGAGCGACCCGCTCGACCTTAAACACGGTCTCGCGGGTCTGGAGGTTAAAATATGGCGGCTCTCGGCATACATCCCAAACTCATACCAGGCCAATCCTCGGCCTTGGCTGTTAGGGCCCTAAATGTCTCCTCCTCTCCGCTTACCAGGCGGAGATTTTGGACGACCTGGGCCAACAGCTAGGGATCTTCCTCTCCTGCATTATGGAAGGAGATCATCACGGTTTACAACCTCGTTTCTCCATACGCTCGTCAGGCCTTTCAAACCTTTGGGCGCTCCATGGCGCTTTGCTTTGTAGGATGTGACCAGGAGGAGGAGGAGGACGAGGCCTTCAAGTTGTGCCTTCTTAGGAAGGCGGCCCCTAGCCAGGCGCGTTTGCCTAATTCCCCGGCCCCGGGACGTAACTTTCATCAAAACCGTTCTCGAGCGACAAGTTCTTTGAACTCTCTTTCTGCAGTAACCCTGTCTAAAAGACGGAGGGTTTCTTCTGAAGGGTGCCCCCCTCCCGTGGCTGCCCAGCCTATGTGTTTACTGGATGGGGTGTGTCTCCCCCCCCCATTCAGGGGGTCTGTTGTGAGGGAAAGTGCAAAAGCAGTGTCACCACACCGCACATACTGTGTCCCCTCACTCAGCTAATAAAGGCTTCGGCCCCAGTTTTCCCAAACCCCAGTGTTTTCCCTAAAACAAAACACACAAAAACACGTTAAATCAGACGAATCATATTAATTCGTTACAGAGAGATACCCTCTCTCTGCAGGGAAAGCACTTTTCTCTGCAAAGAGTGGACAGCTCTCTGAACCCACGCATGCCGTCCCTAGTTTCTCCACTAGAGGGCGGCATTGCATCACAAATAAGCCAGCTGGGCAAACACGAAGCCAGCACGGCGTGAGTGGGCACGCTCGTGAGCCGTGTGTCTGCTTCGCGAGCTGCAGAACCACCCGTATGGGTATTGTGTACAATATCGCAGGGTTATCGTTTCCACATAAGCATTTATCCACCTCACAGGAAGTGTCTTCGTTTCGCCTATCAAGGCATTTGTTACGAATTCACGATCCTGCCGTTTGATGAGTCTAAGCCCTCGCAGCTCCTGTCTGTGTGCGGAAGCGGGCTTGACTCCCTTGAGAATGTCTGGTCTACGGATCCTGACATACATAGACGATTGGCTCATCATAGCCGATTCGAGGGGAAAGGTGTTGCAGGACACCTGCCGCGTGCTCGCGCACATTACATCTCTGGGCTTCAGGGTGAATGTGAACAAAAGCAATTTTACACCCAGCCAGAATGTGATATTCCTGGGCATGGAGCTTAACTCATTCTCCATGCGAGCGCGTCTCTCACAGGAGCGCGTTCTCTCTCTGATGAACTGTCTGTCGCAGTTCAGAGAAGGGGCGAGGGTGCAATATCGCACATGTCTCAGGCTACAGGGTCTTATGGCTCCATCTATCCAGGTTTTGCCACTAGGACTCCTGAGAATGAGGGCGTTCATGAAGTGGGGTTTGTCACTACATTTCAGCCCGTTACACGATCTTTGCCGTTCTGTGACAGTGACGCGCACCCGCGCTGCAGCTCTGCAGCTCTGCGCCACTGGAAGAGCGTGGACTATTACGCACAGGGCGCCCCTCTCGGGACGGTTATATTGCGGAAAGTTGTGACGACGGATGCGTCCTTAACAGGCTGGGGCGCCACCCAAGAGGGCAGAACTGTGAACGGTTTGTGGCCGAGCAAACTACGTTCAGAGCACATAAATTATTTAGAGCTTCTGACTATTTGGAAGGCTCTGAATAATTTTCTGCCCCGTCTGCAGGGACATCATGTGCTCGTACGCTGAGACAATACCACAGCAGTGGCTTATATCAATCGTCAAGGCGGCGTGCGCTCGTCGAAACTCCATGCTCTAGCTTACAAGCTTTTGGTATGGAGCAGTCGATTTTTCCTGTCGTTACACGCGACTCATGTTCTGGGCATTCTGAACAGAGGCACGGATCTTCTATCGAGGGGGAACCCGCTCTTCGGAGATTGGCGCCTCCATCCTCAGATAGCAGACATGATTTGGATGAGATTCGGACAGGCGTCCGTAGATCTATTCGCCTCGCGTGAAAACAGCCGTTGTCCTATGTTCTTCTCGCTAAAGGACTTGGACGCGCCCCTCGGGGTAGATGCACTGGCCCCCCCGTGGCCCAAAGTGCTGCTGTATGCCTTTCCTCCCCTGTGCTTGATAATTCCAACACTGGCCAGGGTGAAAGAGGGACGCCTGTCTCTCATCCTGATTAGCTCCCAGGTGGCCCAAAGCGCCCTGGCTGGCGGAGATAATTCCTCTGTTACATGCCTAGCCGTGGCGCCTCCCCCTCCGCACAGACCTATTGTCTCAAGCGAACGGGGAGATTTATCACCCACACCCGGACAGGGTAGCTCTCTGGGCTTGGCCCGTGAGAGCGCGAACCTGAGCGCGTTAGGGCTTCCCCCGCGCGTGGTGGCTATTATACAGAATGCCAGGGCCATTTCTACACGGTCCTTATATGGCTGTATGTGGCAAGTGTTCGATGAGTGGTGTGATG
Source organism: Gobio occitaniae (assembly GCA_033150135.1). Classification (NCBI taxonomy): domain Eukaryota; kingdom Metazoa; phylum Chordata; class Actinopteri; order Cypriniformes; family Gobionidae; genus Gobio; species Gobio occitaniae. The sequence continues at coordinate 110,869 of JARQWZ010004153.1, forward strand.
GGCGGGGTCTCACGTCATATCAGTGCTCAGTTTCTGATATTTTGTGTTTCCTCCAAGACCTCATGGATAAAGGAAGGTCCTTTTCCACTATTAAGGTCTATCTGGCAGCTATTTCTGCTTGTCATGTGGGTTTTGAGGGCTCAACGGTTGGGCAGCATCTTCTAATCCGCAGATTTATGAAGGGTGCCCGTCTTTCGTTGCCAGTCATTAGGGGAACGATCCCTGAATGGGACCTCTCCATGGTGCTGGAAGCCCTGTCTCAATTCCCTTTTGAGCCTCTGGGGAATATTTCCCTAAAGTTGCTGTCCTTCAAGACAGCCTTGCTCTTGGCTTTGGCGTCAGCTAAACGTGTCAGTGAGTTACATGCACTCTCGGTTCACCCCTCGTGCATTAAATTCTCTCTGGGCGGAAATAAGGTTTTCCTTAAGCCTAATCCAGCCTTCATGCCGAAATGTTTTCCTGCGTTCACATCGGAGGTGTTGGAGCTTTCCGCTTTTCACCCTCCGCCCTTTTTCCTCCGCGGAGGATCAAAGGCTGAATGCCCTGTGTCCGGTCCGTGCGTTACAGACGTATTTGGCTAGGACCAGTGCTTTCCGGAAGAGTGACCAACTCTTTGTTTCATGGGCTCCTCCCCACAAAGGGGATCCCCTGTCTAAACAATGCCTTTCACATTGGTTTGTGGACGCTATAGTTTTGGCTTACGAATTGAAGGGAGTGCAACCCCCCAGGGGGCATCAGAGCTCATTCCACGAGGGGCTTAGCCGCCTCTTGGGCTCTGTTCAGGGGAGTACCACTGCAGGATATCTGCTCTGCTGCCAGTTGGGCTTCTCCCCATACGTTTGTGCGTTACTATAGGCTGGATGTCACCAGAACCTCGGTAGCACATTCGGTCTTGGGGGTGGGGTCTTCCTGACCCTGCCTTCTTTTGTGTGTGCCACACACGTTTCATGTCCTGCTTGCACACCGCAGTTACGTGTGTGCGTCCGTTTGGCGGGTTCATGATTATGAGACGTGTCAAGCACCGCCCCCTTGGGGGTGACCGTCTTTTTCTGGCTAACAGGACCTCACTGTGAGTATATTGGGCAATCGGGGAGCTGTCCATGTCTCTCCCATAGGTGGATCTCGAACACGAGATGATGAAAGAGAACAATAGGTTACTGTCGTAACCCCGGTTCTCTGAAACATCGAGTGGAGAGATCCACCAGCCTTGCCCCGCTTGCCGCACGAGAAGCGAATATTCTTACTGGAGTACAGTAGCGCGTGCAGGCTATATATGCCCGCAGGTAAGGGGCGGAGCCTTACCGGGCATTGGCTGCGCGCCCCTGCCTGTCTTGTCAGACTTGGTGCAATTGGATGCTTCTGCAGAGGTCAGGTACGGATGCCCTTCCCATAGGTCAGGGATGGGCAACTCCAGTCCTCGAGGGCCACTGTCCTGCAGAGTTTAGCTCCAACCCTAATCAAACACACCTGAACCAGCTAATCAATGTCTTCAGGATTACTAGAAGGCTACAGGCAGGTGAGTTTTATCAGGGTTGGAGCTAAACTTTGCAGGACAGTGGCCCTCGAGGACTGGAGTTGCCCATCCCTGCCATAGGTGGATCTCTCCACTCGATGTTTCAGAGAACCGGGGTTACGACAGTAACCTATTGATTTCATGTAATTGGCCCTGACACTTTCACCTCAAAACATCACATAACAAAACACTCGTGCTGGAGGAAAAGAAAAAAGATAGTTATCATACATATGTAATTAAAATTTTTTTTTGCTTAGTCCAAACCTTTGGTTTTATGACAATTAAATAAAGGTGCAAATGTAAAAACATCCTTTGAATTTCCTTTGCTTATTAATGTAGACATATGGTTAATTTAACTTATAATAACTTGTTTTAACACTGACATCTAGTGTACGTAACATGACATTATAATACAAGGTATGGGCTAATATTCTCATCATTTCCATGTTTGTAGTGCAGTAGATTCTGACTTAATACTTTATGAATAGATTTTTTTTAAATTAACTTGTTCTTAGAATAGAACATTCTATATAGTGAACTGGTGTTTTAATCGCTTAAAAAACAAATTTTGCTCTTATTAAATTTAAACTTGTGTAAAAAGTGTTTAACCAAAAGAATATCTATACAAATATACTCTCTCTCTCTCTCTCTCTCTCTCTCTCTCTCTCTCTCTCTCTCTCTCTCTCTATATATATATATATATATATATATATATATATATATATATATATATATATATATATATATATATATATATATATATATATATATATATATATATATATATATATATATATATATATATACATACAAAATAAAATAAATAAATAAAAATAAATCATAATAAATTGTCGATCACCGAAAGATCAGTTTCTGTATTTTCTGTTGAAGTGGGACTTTTATTTTGACACGTGGCCATATTGACTTACTTCACACCATTCCTGTTACTAAGAACCTACACAAACATTATCCTATTTAAATAAACTTTCCCCAAAAAAAACTATTAGTATATATTTAAAATACTCAAAGAGACTGATATTTTGAGATTAAAGTAGCAATTTATCTATAGTCTTTTTTAACTTTAAAATGTATACGGACTTTTATTCTATCCATTCGCAGGCGGCCATCATGAATCCCGAGTCCTGTCGCTTCCTTCACATCCTATCTCTCATATTTACACACACAGAGCCACACGGAAAAGCTATTGCTTATTAAGTAAACGTTCTAATCATATACACACCACAGCATGATAAGCATGGCCTCCACATCATGCGAGAAGACATTAGGACCCAAAAAGAAAAGCGAGAAGAAGATTGCATCCAAAGAGGAGTTCAGATTACTGTCCAATATAATGGGAGTGATGAATAACTTGAGGAAACAGGTAAATATCATCAGATATCGGACATATGCATCATTTAAAAAGAGGGCTCTGACATATGCATGACATAACCTGACGTATGGGATATGTTTATCATATAATATGAGATTTCTAACATGCGTCATCATTTATTATGAGATCTTACATATGCATATGATCTGAGATATCTGACATAGACCTAGATCTAACATGCGAGATTATCTGACCATAAACTGAAAATAGATAATAGGTAAATGTATGTTTAGTGAACTTAATTTTTATTGATATTTATTTTCATTTATATATTTTTTTAAATAATAAGGATGTTAAATATTTGTATTTTATTTATTTTTTATTCATTTCTCTTATTTTAATGTGTATTTAATCAATGTCTATTTATATTAATCATTATTGCTGATATTATATCTGATATATTAAAAAAGAAATATATATATAATTATTTTAAAATATTTAAGTATATATATATATATATATATATATAGAGAGAGAGAGAGAGTTACATATTTTTTTTATAAAATATTTTATATATTTATTTATTATTAAATAAATATGATATATATATATATATATATATATATATATATATATATATATATATATATATATATATATATATATATATATATATATTTAATAATAAATAAATATATAAAATATTTTATAAAAATTATGTAACTCTCTCTATATATATATATACTTAAATATTTTAAAATAATTGTATATATATATATATATATATATGCTTTTTTACATATAATATGTCACTTTTTTAAATAATAAAATATTTTACATGTTTATTTATTCTTTTTATTAATTTGTATTTTAGTTGCAATGTTTTTAGAATAGACGGTACAGAATGATTGTGGTATCGAGACAAATGGTTTGGACAATTTTAGAAATAATAAAAAAAAAGTCATAATTTAAAGCAATATTATCTACGCATGCCTGTGTGACCTTTGACCTGTGCTTAGGGAATCCTCTGTGATGTAATCCTGGTGGTGGAGGGGAAGCACATCCTGGCACACAGAGTGGTGCTGGCCGCCGCGAGCCACTTCTTCAACCTCATGTTCACATGTGAGAAACACTTGAGTAATCTAAATATACACAGATTATTATGGTTATTATGGTTAAAGCAGATGTAGATGTTATCTCTCAGCTTGTCCAGCTGGTTTAGCTGATTAAACAGATGTTTCCAGTTGCTCACAGAAGCATGTAAGACCAATCCTGATGCTTTTGCCTGTGCAGCCAGTATGATGGAGGCCACGAATCATGAGGTGGAGCTTGGAGGAGCAGAGCCAGAGATCATCGAGCTGCTGGTGGAGTTCGTCTACACGGCACGGTGAGACAGAAATAAACACAGTGGCAGCTCCACAGACAGTCGAGAGTCCCGTAGAGATACACTATATAGCCAAAAGTATTGGGACGCCCCTCCAAATCTAAGTTCAGGTGTTCAATCCCTTCATGGCCACAGGTGTATAAATCAAGCACTAGTGCAGACGCTTCTACACACATTAGTGAGAGAATGGGCCGCTCTCAGGAGCTCAGAGAACTCAAGCATGATCAGCTGACACCTGTGCAATAAGTCCATTCGGGACATTTCCTCACTACTAAATATTCCACACTCAACTGTTAGTGGTGTTATAACAAAGTGGAATACCCGCCGACCTCCCGTATTAGTATTTTCCTGTAAATCTCCCGTATTTTAACCTGCGTTATTAAAAAACAATAATACCGGAGTAAAAAAACAAAATCATTTCCAATCTGAGCTCTGTAACTAGCCTCGCGATAACTGCCATCTGCAGTAGCCTATAGTATAGGTGTCAGTTGTCGCGGGGTTAGTGTGTGAGGTCAGATGACGAGTGACAAAGCGGGAAAAAAACAAAACAGACGGATGATGGACGTAACGATAGAGACGGATTAAGGCACTCCTGCCAAAAAAAACAAAAAAAAACCCTCGTGTAAATACCGTGATCAATGGGACAGCGAATTTAATTATAAAATGTAAGTGACTTAATGTTAATTCATTGTTTATGGAACTGGCGTATGAAATCAGTGTCATTTCCAGTCGATGGTATTTAGGAAAACAACACTCTTGTTAGTGTAATGTTGCTTAACTGTATCATATGTTATAAATATAATAACTACACAATTTTAACTGTGTATGTTAACTGAGTTTCTTTGTGTGAGCGGCGCTCATTTGTTTTCGATTTTTTTCCTCGAGAGGCTGCGCGAGCCTCAACAGCTCAAACTTGTTAACGTCAGTTCGTTTAATATTATCCACTATCGATCGCCACTTACACTAACTGAATGCAGAATCATTATTGCACTTTGGTGATTCCCTAGTTATTTTTTGTTTTGACATTTTACTCAGGATACTTGTCCGTTGGGCAAGTAAAATTATTTTTCACTTGCCCCTTCAAAAAATCCACTTGTCCCGGACAAGCGTTCATGTCGAGCCCTGCCCATAGCAATGCAAGTTCAGAAAGGGTATTTAGCATGGTACGAAAGATTGTTACAGAGAATAGGATGACATTAGACAACAGAACTGTTTGTGCTCTACTCTCATGTAAAATGAACCACTCTGGCCCAGCCCACAAATACACTCCTTCCAAAACAGTCTTAAAGAATGCAAAGTCTGCAATTTGTACAATAACTCACTAAAAGAGTAAAGAAAAGTTATGTGAAATGAAAAGAAAAACTGTAAAAGAAAAGCAATATGAAATTAAAAGAATGTGTGGAATGAAAATAAAATGTAAAGACAAGCAATGTTAAATGAACAGAAAATATGCAAATAAGCCTTTAAATAAATGCTCATCATATATACCCTTTTGTGTTTTCATTTGGGCTATAACACCTGTCTTAAAATGTAAGGGATACTGGAGCTTGTTTGGGGTGGTGGGACTGCTTGCGGTGGGCGCCGAAAAATGTCCCTTATTTTCAAATCCAAAACTTGACAGGTATGTTCATGGAATGGGTTTCCATGACCGAGCAGCTCATCCAAGCCTTACATCACCAAGTGCAATGCAAAGCGTGGGATGCAGTGGGGTAAAGCACCCCACTTTTTCTCCCGGTATGTATACAAAGATTGGTCGTACAGAACCGGGTGATTACCCACCGTAACTATCAGTTTTTCCGGAACGACGTCAGTACACACCGTTTTACAAGTTCACCGACGTTTACTCTCTTTACTGCTTTGTCGGACAAAAAATTGTGGATTCTGCGAATGTCGGATTATGATTGGTCAGATTGCCTGTCAATCAAACTCCCAGCGAAGGGTGAATTGGCTAGCGTCTGCTCTAGGGTATTTGCATAGGGCGATCTGATTGGATGGCGCCTGCGTTGGCGCTTGAAACGTTAAGAAATCTTCAACTTCTGCCGCTTGCAACGCGAGTGAAGCGACGCAACGGAACCCACAATTCAGTTCGGCAACGAAATCACCCATTCAAAGTAAATGAGAAGCATTGACGCCGACCCCCGTGTGAAATATGAAGCAGCACAACTGTTGTCAACATAGATCCGATGGACAAGTCTGGGTTTGGCGGTTGCCAAGAGAACGGGACTTGCATGACTGTAAAGTTTGGTGGAGGGGGGATTATGGGGTGGGGTTGTTTTTCAGGGGTTGGGTTTGACCCTTTAGTTCCAGTGAAAGGAACTCTTAATGCTTCACCAAGACATTTTGGACAATTTCATGCTCCCAACTTTGTGGGAACAGTTTGGGGACGGCCCCTTCCTGTCCCAACATGACTGACCAGTGCACAAAGCGTCGCTCCATAAAGACATGGATGAGCGAGTTTGGTGTGGAGGAACTTGACTGGTCCTGACCTCAACCCGATAGAACAGCTTTGGGATGAATTAGAGCGGAGACTGAGAGCCAGGCCTTCTCGTCCAACATCAGTGCCTGACCTCACAAATGCGCTTCTAGAAGAATCCCCATAAACACACTCCTAAACCTTGAGGAAAGCTTCCCAGAAGAGCTGGAAAATTTGGGCCGACTCCATTTTAAACCCTCCGGATTAAGAATGGGATGGCATTAAAGTTCAGGCAATATAGTGTATCATACAAATAACCGAATACATATCTTTCACACATATTTCTATGAGTAACTGCTCTCTGTGTTTTGTCTTTGTCTCAGAATCTCAGTGAACAGTAATAATGTCCAGTCTCTGCTGAACGCCGCTAACCAGTACCAGATTGAACCGGTGAAGAAGATGTGTGTGGATTTCCTGAAGGAGCAGGTGGACGCCACCAACTGTCTGGGTGAGACGTCGCCGTCTTTCATGGCAAAACTTGTGCCATTCACTGTCTTGGAATGTATTTGTATCCCCATGTCTGTTTAATTTCCATTCCTATTAATTACAAGATAATTATATATTTCTGTGATTTATTATTGGTAGAATAGGTAATGGTCAGCGAAGTATTGTGCATCTTTAACCCTCTGGTGCTCTTCGGTCATTTCTGACCGGATAATTTTCTGTTTTGAAATGTAAAAAATCACTGCTTCATCGGAATGATATGAAACTTGGTGACTTTTATGGCATTAGGTATGTAAACACACAGAGCCGGCCCTAGGCATAAGCGAACTAAGCGGCTGCTTGGCCACCAGGGGGCCCCCGAGAGCATATGATATGACTTATTGCTGTAGCCTATATGTTATTTTATGATGATTGAAATCGCGAAATGGCCTTAAACAATTACTAAATAAACTGCAAAAAGTTACGTTTCCTAATATATGCACGGATTGATTCTGACAGCGCTGCAAAAGCTCGCGGCGCCATCGGCCGGACACTATTCGCTTGTTAGCCAGGGTTCAAAGTTCAAAGTGCGAGAAAACCAGCGCTAAAACGTAGGCTACTCGTCAGTTGCCCGGTAACCTTTTTATGGTTTAGTGTGAATATCTTGTCTGACGTGCTGCATGTACAGCATAGCTTCCAGTTTCTTAGTAGGCCTAAATGTTTTTTCTGCGAGTGCCATATCGTCCCCTTGGAATTATAAGTTGTGTAGCCTACATTTTGGAAGTTTTATTTAGAAAATTAGAAGGTTCTTTCTACACAGTCGAATGGAATGCAATTTTTTTTTGTTGCCAAAAATAAAAGCTCTGTTTAATGTTTGAAATAAATCAACATTTCTTGTTTTTAAAAGAAGTCTCTTCTGCTCAGCAAGGCTGTATTTATTTGATTAAAAATACAGTAAAAACAGAAATATTGCGAAATAATATTATAATGTAAATCAGCTGTTTTCTATGTGAATATATAGTAAAGTGTAATTTATTCCTGTGATCAAAGCTGAATTTATCATCATTCTCCAGTCTTCAGTGTCACATGATCCTTCACTAATCATTCTCATATGATGATTTGATGCTCAACAAACATTTATGATTATCAGTGTTAAAAACAGTTGTGTACAATATTTTTAGGATTTTTTGAAAGCTTTCTATTTCAGAGAAATGCTGTTCTTTTGAACCTTCTATTCATCAAAAGAATCCTGGGGAAGAAAAGTGAGCATATTCAGCATAAGAGACTAGGCTACTTAAAAGAATAATAAAAAAAAAAAACATTCATATCCCAGTCTGAACTGTAGTACTATAAGGCTTTGAATATTAACTCCTGACCACTCTTGTGGGTTTGCTACTGTTACAATTAAAAACCGTATAAGGGTAAAATTATTTACGAATTATCAAGAATTGACAATAGTCAATTGTATTGGTGGCGCCATGGGGCCCCCTAATAAAATTCTGCTTAGGGCCCCATAAGGGCTTGGGCCGGCCCTGTAAACACACAAAAAAATTGGGGTCATGATTCGAGCACGCTAATTGGTTGTTAAAAAAAAAGTAGCGTTCATTGTCTTGACCGACCATAGGAAATGAATGGGAAATTGGTAAAAACACAAAAAAATTCAGAATATTTGTGTGTACAATCTACAAATTGGCCACAATGCTGAAAAAAAGTACACAGCAGTAAAGAGAAGACACTCTAAAACATCAAGAGTGTGATATTGACACATCCACTCACACACACGCACACTTAAACACACACACACACACACACACACACACACACACACACACACACACACACACACACACACACACACACACACACACACACACACACACACACACCTATGAAAAACTGAACCTATGAACCACATTTTGAATTTTTTAAAATCACAGCTTCATCAGAATTATATGAAACTTGGTGACTTTTCAAGCATTAGGTATGTTAACACATAAAAATTGAGGGCA